>DWGJ01001068.1:0-22426 GCA_018246895.1 Aspitha aspitha aspitha
ATCCTGTCTTTTAAGTTGGATCAAATAATAGATATGTACAAAATTTTATTGAAATCGGTTCAGTGGTTTCGGAGATTAACGAAAACGAACATCGTGACATGAGATTGTTGGTATGTTTGATATTTTATACGTATAAACTATTTGTATTACTAGTAACTTCAACTAAATCTTATATGCAAATACAAACGTCCTTGGCCCGATAAATGAAGGTCGGAGAGATGTCGAGCCTCACTTTTGAACTCGTGCCACTCAAGTGATCTGACGTCATACTACAGCTGGTGCAGCGATTGTGTATAATGTCATTATGTTATTACATGCGTACGTATCTAGTTGTTTTAACGTGCGTTGTGCATTACAGTTGAGCGCTCCGCTAGACATCGGTGTTTGTAAACTTGGAATTGTTTGAACCTGCCTATCGATTGTAATGACGGTTTTCGAATGAATTTCGCAACTGTCGAAAGACATCGATGGATATCATATCGATATTTCTTGATATAATTGTCGATATCGATACATAATTTTCATGCAGAATAACGATATATCGATATCCCCACGCCACATCACGCCACGCACAGTCCACTTTAGTTAATGTCAATTGAGATGATTATTTTATATGTATTATTTGTTATAATCAGCATGCACCTAAGGCACACTTTTTTGCAAAAAAATCTGCTGATATGATACGAAAAAATGTATCAGAATACTAGTAATAATGTAATGAAACACTTTTTGAGCTCTAAGCAGTGTCGCGACCTGAATGTTCTACGAAAGGCTTCACCGCGGAAGCGGAACCGTCTCACATATGTTTGTAGTGTGCTCGTACCAGTATTTCCGGTCTAAATGATCTGATAGTTTAATGTCCTAACAATAAATTTTGACTTATTTTCAGTCTGGTTTGAGACCGTTTTTTTTATTATATCTGAACCTAACGTTAAATGTGTGTTTTTTATTATTTGACCAGCATCACGTTTGATTGAAAGCTACGGTACCGTCCACGATGCAGTATGTCATCAGGTCAATACCGCTTCGTCAACAACGTCACCCCTCTTTGTTCTTCCACCAAACACAAGTCTTCTCTCGTGATGGGAAGATTTAAGGTTACCTTTACTACATTACACAAGTGCCTCTTCAAACGTATAAAACGTTATAGATAACTTTAAGGTTTGCTGATGTAGTCACGATCTTTTTCTACATCGTTATAGCAAATATTTAATTTCGGAAGCGTGCGCTATCTACAGCCTGTGGAGTTGTTACGTATATGAAAAGTTACGTTAAATATTAGCAGTGATAGTACCGCCATAAATTGTACTCAAAGAGCATTCCGTAATGGGGGGTTAGAAGTTTAATCGACTTAGTCCGTATGCGATATAGAAAGCCGCTCGCCCGGAAGTCCATTGTGCGAATAGCCAGAAGCACTTGTAATTATCATATATTATGTTAATATACTATACAGAGTCATTGTGTTCTTTGGTTTTAAATTAGTATGCTCCTGATTGGATGCTTGTATCTGCTGCCGCTATCTTTTACTATCATGTAAGTGGATATTAACAAGTGTTAATATGGGCGTTGTAACAAAATAACGTTATATAATTACATTTTTAATTATTATTATAACTGTGTATATTATTATGCAAATATATAGCTAATCTCGCTATTGCCTTTATGTATATTAAACCTGTTATATTTTTTGTTTTTGGGATATATTGACCGTTGGTATTAAAAATATTTCTAATTGAAAGGTCAACGGCTAATGATGTATGTGGAAGTATAATTTTTTTTTTTCAATTTGAAAGATTTAAATTATATGTAGGTATATAAGTAGACTGTTAATTGGTATAATGTGTACTGTAGTGTATCGACATGCTTATAGCCTTGAGCGTTGAGCACTCGAGCAGATGATGTAACGCTGGCACAAGCATAACATACGCTCAGTAGTAAGCGTAACCCAAACCGATATCGTAGGGTCATGTTTAATAATAAAGCCTGACTTGCACTTGCATAACAACTAAAGCTTTCGTATTTATAACTAAAATTTTTGCAGATAGGTTCTTTGTATAGCCTAGATGACACCTAAGAAAGGAATTTTGCAAATTCCACTCCTAACGGCATAAAATAAAGCTCTATAGATAATATTGAAAAAATGTCATTTTGGAAGTTAGACACCTAAAATTTTTAATTTTTGCACTTGATAAATCAAATTCATCCGTTTGTTAGTTTTTAGTACTCGGAATCCGATTACTGCGCTAACAAAGCCGGCAACAAACATTGGTCTTTTATAAGATCGAAATTTATTTAGCCGTCTCTAAATCTAGTGGCAAGTGTGAAGCAGCCACGGTAACAGTGACCCGGACTCTGAAATCCATTGTAACGATGATCGATGGTATGCTCTTAAAACCTAACACACAACATACAATACGTGTTCGATATTAGCAACCATTGCATATAAAGTATTGCATCAACACGTACCTTAATTTATTTTGTGTTAGCTTTGAAGTATTCGATTGCGAATTTTATTTATCTCGAAGTAATTCTTTTGAGATCGGATCTTATTTTTAAGTAGGTATTATTTTAAATATGCATAAAGGCCTCTGTATTGTTAAGTTATGTTTATATT
Organism: Aspitha aspitha aspitha; assembly: GCA_018246895.1. NCBI lineage: Eukaryota > Metazoa > Arthropoda > Insecta > Lepidoptera > Hesperiidae > Aspitha > Aspitha aspitha. The sequence continues at coordinate 2,615 of DWGJ01001068.1, forward strand.
CGCGAAAGGACAATAACGCATTTCACAAAATTTTACAAACGAAATTGCTTTTTGCCTATAGGTATCCGTATAAATGTAGCATTTAACGTGACAAATAAAATAGTTTTATTGTAAAGAAATATAAATGTTGTTAACCTGAATAAAAACTGGGTGGTCGCTGGATTTTGTTGTAAACGACAAAAGTAATTAATCGATCGAATCTTTGTTATTATAATGCGGTACATTGCCCAATAGTATGTTCGCAATATCTTGTGAAATTTGTTGCATAGCATTTTTAATCAGTAATCAAAAATTATGTAACTTCAATAGGTCTGTCTGTCTGATGTCGGGTCATGACGAATAGATCTACTACTTATTTCAAAATACTTTCATTTAAGGGTGGTTAACAATATATTTAAATTGAAAATGATTAGATATAACTATATCGAAATTTATTTATTTTTCTGAAGGGTTCTTTTCTTTCTAATTTCTGGTAATTTTAGTTCCATTACAACGCAAACGCTTCTTATTAACATGCCAGCAACTTTATGCGGCGTAAATAACAATGAAATCTAGTTCAAGAGGCGCAGTTAGCGCATCTTTGTGTGTAGATAAGGCTGACAGTAGCACACTTACCACGACAGTTACCACTGTAGCGGCTTTGTGATTTTCATTAATGAAATATCATTATTTTCTTATTAAGAGATACACAACGTATCACATGTCACATGTGACTTGATGCTTTATGAAACATTCCATGTGAATGTAACAACAATAGTTATATGATGAACCGTAATAACAGTAATCGTCGTTTCATTGTCAACTGACTCATTTTCACACCCGTTCCGTGTGTATGACGACCGATAACCCGTCCAGTTGTCGGTTTTTATATGTCGTTCGCTTTCTAAGAAAGTTATGAATGGTCTTTTTATGAACTTCGAGTACCTGTCGAGCGTTCATTTGAGTTGCTATGGTGGTCTACGATTTTTTAATGACTCATGAATGACCCGTAAGCCCTCAAAAGGAATGAAGTTTTATTATTTACTGTTGTATATCAACATAGTTATATTGTTGTCCTGTTAAAGTTTAGTGAGACGCCGTATCGTCAGTCGGTTAATTGGGTTTTACGAATTACAAATCAATTTTCGAATAACACAGAAAAAGACTATATTATTTGAAACTATCTTCGAGCTATTTTCTTGTAATATATTCCTTTACTTTGGTAATCGATATTCTGACAAACTCACGTATTGTTTCTTCATGGGAGGTAGCGATGGCTAGCGTTCGAGATACTAAAATTTGCATGTGTTACGTAATTTTTTTTTAACCTCATTCGTATTCCGGCGCCACCTCGCTAACGGTTCAATAAGTAGGTAAAGAAGCAAGTGTAATAAATGTACAGTATATTGTTGCAAACGTTCGCTGTTCGATTGATTGCTTGTAGATAACAGCGTTGTGACCGTCAAAAGGAAACGAGTGCCATTTGCAGAAAAAGAACATTGTTACATTCTTTTCGCCTTACGTTTGGCTGTAACCCTTATTAATTATATTACTGCTGGACACGTGTCTACTTAACACCTGTCAAATATTTTAATCGGATTTCGAAGCCTCCAAAAAAATTTTATATTGCGTTTCTGTCGCTAATGAATAAATTAGCATAATAAGTTATATTATACATTGTAGGCAGATATCTATGGGCTATACCAGTTAACAATAAATAAACGGCATTTTCGTTCATATGTAATAAATTATTACAATATACGTGTTTAAAAAAAGTTCATTTAAACATTAAATTAACAGTACCATTATATTTAATACGAACCTGACCTCAATCACAGGCTTTATTCATAAAATATGCATGTATTTCTTGTTAAGTTATTTTGATTGTTATACACATAAACAATGCGACCTTTCCATAATACATTTCAACGCGCCAATGCGTATCAAGACCTGTGGGAAATTCATATGTAAATTCATATGTGAATAGCATAACGGACGAGCATCTCCAGTTCATAACCGCACAATGACACAACACGAATCGCAAGTATCTACCGTACGGGTAATTAACGCTACTCGCTCTGAAAACTCCGTTAAATATGCACGACATTGTTGTTTGTCTACCTCAGCGACGGTGTCCGGTGTCCTTTATGGCGTTAGTTATTTGAAGATGCGCTTTGACGCCAAACCTGTCGCAATACGACACTGGCCGCGCCGTTTCTTCACCTTCATTACAAAGAGTGTCGGGTTCCCTAATCTCGCGCTATGGACACTGTGTTGCTGCAGTATTGTAATGCGCTACTTTTTCTTTTATTGTAACCGTCTCTATTTTAACTGCGCCATAAAACATACACTCAGTGTGTATTTTTTGTTTTGCCAAATATTCAACCATTTCCATATTAATCGTACCAGTATGAATTTATTCACGAATTACATTTGTGTTAAGGAATATATTACTGATTATTGTATTGCTATTATAAATAACGTGGTGTCGTGAATCACGATAGCGACTCCGTTGTTATGAAATAGCCGCGGCTAGTGGTGATTCATGCATCTTAGAATTTTCTCTGCTACCTATTGCATAGTTTCGCAAACACATCTATGGTCTACGCCCGTTTTAATGTAACAAAGTATGCACACATAGTTATTGGACGTATTTAGCACCTAATATTGAGGCTGATTGACCTCCTTACCTGATATAGTAACAGTTACATACAAGCAAATATGACATTTAAATGTAGTCTAGCTAAAAATGTTACTGTGCAGTTATTTTAGTAATCACAATTGTTTATATGTTAGGAGTTTTACAACTGCTACATATTCAGCTGTTATCGCGTTATTATAGTTTATTTACGTAAATATTATTTTCTCAAAGTTAAGTTATTTAACAGGAAAACAGGTCACCTGATTGCACTCGTATATGGTCGCTGTCGCCTATAGATATGTGAAACACCAACGAAAGTGCTGGCGCATTATAAACTTTGATGGATATGTCCCTTTTTAAGGCTGTAGCGGAATCCCATATTTTACATGCGCGTAGTAGAAGTTTCTTAGTCACAAGTATGCATGCATTCACACAAGCATGATTATTAACCTAAAGTAAATATAATATATGAGGTAACATTTGACTTTTATCGTAGGGTTTGTGATAATATACTGTTTGATATCATAAGAAACATTCGAAATTTAAACGTTTATCAACTGAATTACACAAATAGGTTATTTGAATTGTGTTTGTACTAAGCGGTAAAATGTTATGTTTCATCTTTGAATGTTTTATTGGGTCACTGTTGAAAGGGCGTGCAGAGAAAGCAAATTCTCATTGGAAGATGTTGAAGGGGCAAAGCATGAAATCACCATGAAATAAATTTCAAAGCTGTCGAGGTGGCTATGGAACATGTTTTGTGTGAAATGTCGTTAAACTCTGATGAATGTTCAGCGCTGTGACATTCATCCTGTTTTACCAATTGTTTATGAACTGTTATTTTTGTTTTATATTTTAACATTTTAACCTATTTTTCTTTGGTTGTGTTCTGTTGATTTTCTTCACTACCACTTCTATCGCTTTATTTTTATCATAAAGCTTCTCAATCATCTGCAAATACGATATATTCAGATCTATGTTTGTTTTTTTTTGTAACATAACTCTTCATCGAAATATGACAGAAAGCGTGCGGCCGGTTAGTGTGTGGTGTAAACAGATGCCACATTGGAACTTTGGCACAGCTGTAGCAAAACCCCACATGTACGGTTCCAAGAAACAAAATGTTTATCGTACATTTGATAACTACTTACTTTTTAATTAATTCGTTGGATTTCAGCGAAATATTCTCTATCTTAAAATAAACTTGGTATCTTTGTGTAAGTTTCAAAGATCTGTGCCACGATTTCTCTGTGTCTCGTAACTAAAAAATTACGCATGTCACGCGTAGAGATAACGTGATTGATTTTCTTCGAGTGCTCGATGGCTAACTGGCTGTTGACGACAAACGTTGGAAGAAACATATCTCACGTTGTCATCTTGAGTGTGAACTGAATGCTAATGTGTATGGCAACGCGATGGATTTATTGGTACTGTTGCTATGAGGTTCTCTACCTATATTTTTAGTATCGCTAATGTCAATCAAATTTTTTGTTACGGTTTTCTAATTAGTTTATTCGTCGAGTACTTGCGTTAGTGAGTATTTTATGTACAGTTGATTTTGTTGCATAAATAACTTACATATACGTGGACAGTCTTCTGTTAGTAGAATTAGTTATTTCTGGCATTCGGTTTAACTGAGTACAGCTTGCACGCGTACTGATATTTATTTGTTTGTCTCGAAATTATAGCATTATGTATTTTATGTATATATTTCAAATGTTACTTCTATTGGTGCTGTTTTTATATAGATTAATGATTAAAATCAATCTCCTTTGTTCTCAAAAGTTGTAATGTAATATGCCAGTGTCATATTTTTGTGTCTCAGGTGAGATCGAGAACATTGATAAATGTTTTCTCAAAATGTATTTTAATAATGGTAAGAGGCGTTTGTTATGACAAAATATCAAGTTTCAATGTCCAGTACCACCTGTCAGATTATTATTTTAGGCTATTGATCTCCTATCGTGTGGAAATAATATTTTTATTCTTGCCTTAGTTTTTTATGTCTACTATGTATGTCTAGGAAAGTTGAACACATGTTATGTGTACATATATGTTAATAAATTTGCGTTTGATTGCGATATCATCTATTGGTATGTGAAGAGGCTGAGTGCACCATTCGACTCGGAGAAGTCTCAACCGGGTTATGTCCTATGGAAGCAGCAGGGAATTGTACTGTTGCAAATTGGTCAAACCGATGGAAGGGAGCTTTAATATATTTTGAATAGAATAAAATCACTTATGTACGGATACGCCTATGGTGATATAATAATGAAATTGCATTTGTCAATTCTGCGTCATTTATTATCGTGTCTAATAAAAATACGATTGTTATCGAATGGACCCGAATGCGAGCTGTAGAGTATTCATGCTCTAATCGAGCTATTGTTGCGAGTCTGCGATTGGTCACTCGTTCTAATCGATGTTTAATTATTCGATTGTGGAAGATACTTATTCCATGGTTAGACTGGATCGAAGGAGTTGTTTAATTTTTTTTCGTAATGCAGCGACTTCCATTGTGCCGAGGTTAAAAGAAATTATACATAGTTATCGATGAATCCTGCTTGTATGTATTGGTTCTGTTTTCTTTTCTTGATGGTATTTTTCAAACCGTGCGTTCATCGCCATCTTGTTCCGAGTATTATTGTATATATTTGCATATAAAAGTGATTGCAAAGCTTAAAACTCATTTAAATTCGACAGTCGTCGTCGCGTGTCATACGGCGGTCGTCACGCGAATAACGTATTGACAACGGACTCGACGAAATGTCTTGTAATAAATTTTAAGCGCTACATACTAATAGCGATATTCGCGTCTCCTTTGCTAACCGCGACTTTATTTACGTTATATATATAATTATGTAAAATATTATTGCTTAATAGTGGCTTACCCGTTGGACCAGTAGTTAGAGAACGTGACTTCTGAGCCAGGATCGTTGGTTCGATTCCCAAGCAGAACAAATGTGCTTATACATACAATTAACCAGCTGTCTGGTCTTAATGACACAGTCTCTGAATTAGTGAATTCTGTGATATTACTAGGACAAAATTTTACAAAATATTTTGTTTTGATCTATGGTTTCGTTGGTATGGTACCTACCTGTGTTTATCTAATCTCGTCCAACTGTGAGATCCTGTATGTTACGACGCTATCGTTATGGGCATGTACGTAATATGCTTGTAATAAAAATGCACGCCACACTCTATGCAGATTTTCACGTGCCACGATTTGAGCCCAGACCGTCGGAGTAGAAGGCTGAAATTCAAACTATTAAGCAATGTTTTGTGTATGATAATATACACATATTTTTATATAGATAAAGATTACGAGTCTCTATCCACATTTTTATGGTTATATATTTATTGAAACACCTCTGCGTGTTTAGTTCGAAATTCGATAGTTTTCTACGTTATAAAGTTCGCGTGTTCACCCCGTATTTTCGGTTCAAAGTAAAGTAATCGCAGAGGCAATGAAACACCGGCTATACATCACCCTGTCTACTTCTTTTTACTTCGACCCTATTTGGCTGTAAAATTTTAAAGTAGGCAGGTTGTTCTTTTATTGCTTTCCTTCCCTTGAATATTTTAGTTCACCAAAGTGCTACTGCAATTTGTATTTTATTTATTCTCGTGGCGTGTTCTAAACGTGACACCGAGTTTGTAGTAAAATATGTACTTTTAAATTAATGAAGATTCATATTTTTTTTGCGTTTTTGCAAAGTAGACGTACGAAGTATGTACTTTTATATACTCATAGTACTAAGTATTTTGCATACTTGAAATGGAAATAGTAATTTGAAATGTCAGCTTACAGCCTATTTTCTTTTATTTTCCGATTAAATTTATTGCTGTAAAATTTTCGTAACAATAAAATCAACGGTGACAAATTGCATTTGTGTTGAGTAGATAATGAACATATTTCATGTTGTCTTTTGAGAATGACGCAAATTAATGGAGGAAATACGTATTGTCATTAAGATGTCAGATTTTTATTACGTTACATCTATCATTAGTCATAATTATGGTGCCAGGGTCAGAAACACATTCAATGTCTTATAAAAGAACCTCATTAAACAATTTTTATATGAAACATTGTAGTTAAGGTTGCCGCTTCCTCAGTCAATTAATATTAGACATGGACATTATGCAATCATGCTTTTGTACTTATATTGTACCTTGAAGAAATTGAGAGTTAAAATCCGTAAGTATTTGTTACCCATAAACACGTAAATGTCACGAGGTGATCGTGAAGCGGGTTGATGACCATCCCTGCTACTGCTACATTGTATCCATCAGCAGTACCCAACTTATTGAAACACCCACCCTGACCGTTGGCGATGGACATATCGTGACAAAAAGTTTGCGATAAAATTATAAAACAGCTTAAAAAACTAAGAAATAATCAATAGAAGCTTACTGCAAAAGCTTCTATACAATCTTAATTTCATTGATAAATCCTTAACTACTCGATATTTTCCCATTGTGTCCGCACGTCTACCTACCACATAGCTCTTTTTGAAACGAAAGTAAACATCGCTTACTTCAACTTACAAACAAATTATGCTTCCTTAATGCAATAATCTTCCTTAACGCAAATGTAATAAGGCATAAAATCGAGTCAGAAAATAATCGTAAAATTTTTGTTAAACGGAACCGTCCCTCGGTTTACTTTGTACGATGCATAAAGCCCTACGGTGCGATGTTTATTAGATAAATATTATTCCTCGTAAACACTTGACTTCGTGTTTTGACAATGTTGATAGAAAGTGAAATCACTTGTTAGGAAAGTTTCAAATATACTCGACCCTTTGGTATTGTAGAGGCAGTTATGCAAATCAAGAGATTGCTCACGAACGTTGAAAGATGACAAGGTTAACAACAAATGGAAAGCCTGTAATTAGATGTATCGTTGTATTAAACTGCTCATTTGCATAAAATGCGATTTAAAGCCGCCGCGTTGTTTAAAAAATGTCATCAAGGTGAATATACTATTTGTATGAATATACTAATTGTAACAATAGATGTCATTAAGTTTGTTGCGGTATCATAAATATATACGATCTAAAATGTTATTGAAGTCCAAACTTGATCCTTCCAGCCGGATTTTTAGTATTCGCATCAAGCTTGAACGGATCACCGGTAAACATAACTTTATTCAAGGCATTGCGTGTAGGAATTTACGATTAAACTTTGGCTGCTCTAACCGCCTAGCGTTTCCTTGTTCGAGATACATATTTAACTTCAGCAATAATGCTTTTGCTAGCAAAATTCATTTTCTGTGCAAATAAAGCTTCCTGCTAGGAGTCATTTTATAACTATACGTCGATGCACACAATCGTGGAAACGGAACACTATATATTTGACAATTTTAGTAGCGGCATAATTCTTTAATCACCCATTCCGGATGTAAATTTAGTAATGCCATAAAGTAACAGCCGGATTGTTGTTGTTTTCGATAAGAGTAACCTGTAAAGCGTTTCACTCTCTATGTAATTAGTGATAATTCGATCACTAGTATATGACGTTTATGCAATTACTTTCAATTTTTTTATTACCCGCACGTACTAATTTTATCACGTTAATGGTTTTAGCTTCGAGCTATTTCTTAACTCATTGTCTAGTTATTCCATTCTACCACCGATCAGCGGTATGCAAGCTATAAGCGATGATTGTTTTTGTTAGATAGGTATCTGAAGGTTAATCACAGATATATATGTAAGTAACTCTATGGATTTGATTGCGACGTTTTGTGTCACGTCTGCCTATCTCTGCTTACCGAAGTTTTTGATTTTGAAGAATCGAACTTTTGCCGATCACTAGTCCTTTTATCGTTCCAGTGTTTGACATGAGTTCGCTTGTAAAAAGAGAAGGATTGGGATTATAGTCATCCACACTGTTTAAATCTTTTACACTCACTCGCGTGCTGTGAAACAAAATCTCATAACAGACGATCGTAGGCTGTGCGTTCCGTATGTTTGATACCGATCGCGGTTTAGGCTAATAAAGGTTCAGTACATTGATATAAATGAGATGTTATCTGTTTAAAAGAAATCGACTTTGACAAATAGAGGCACGTTTTGCCTTATCTGCACCACCCGGCCGCTCTGTATCGTTATGTCATATTGTATTGGTTGAAAGCGAAAGTGATCGTAATTATGTACAGATGAGATTTAACTTTTAACCCGTATAACGCACGATACCATTTAGACATGTTACATACTGAATAATTGGATGATTATTTATCATGTCCGATCTCTTATTCGCTTCTCTAATGATTGATTATTTTAATGATTGATTTGATTTTGGTTATGTGTATAGATATTTCGCAACGATTGTACTGTTGTTCGATATTATTATAATGTTTTGCTTTAACTATGGCTTGTTTTGAGTAAAGAAACAGCACAACCTTTGGTCATTATAATTTCAATGTTCTGAATTGTTCTCTTTTATCATCCGTCGTCATAATATTTCATAGTGGTGAAACATGCAGGAGTAAATATCGGTCTGGTAGGGGGATATCTGAATGATTGAAATATTTGGTCTGTGTGTTTGTTTTCTCCGAATGTAGTTTTTGCGAATTTGTCTCATTGTAACCAGGATTCGTAATCCTTATCATTATACCTGAAGGATAAAAAGTACAAATTCAATCTTAAATATTATTTTATTTTAGTAGAAATTAATAATCATATTTGCTAATTCTTTTATCATTTAAATTTTTGTCCTGGCTGGCTTCTTCTGAGATGGACAATACTTTAAATCACATTGCTGGCCAACTCCAGTGAGCTGGTATTTTGCGATACTTTTCGTCATCGCCGTGATATTGATATTCAAACATGTGCATAACTACTTCATAGTACGAGACAGAATTCTAAACTATCATTAGGGCATCTCTACCTGAGCTACGTGTAACGGATGATAATTTACATTCTCTATATAAATCTATTCCTATGTTAGTGGCACCAACATTAATACCTACGTGTCCTCCTGATTACCATTTAAGCGATTTAAAAGATAGCCGCTTCTCTGAAGACATTAGGGCAGCGGTTTCTATTCTTCGAAGCAATTTTATCCAAAACCGAGTCAATTATTCTCCCCTACATTCCACACCATAAAAAGTCCGTTTTGGTGAGAGCCATCGGTCAGGATTCGTCTTGCTTTACAAGTGTTGCTGCGTGATTGGATTAATGTTAAAGGATGATTTGAGATATAATAATTTATCGTTTGTTGATAAATTTCGCTTGTTGAATATAAAATTGAACAGGTATTTTGAAATGAACATAATCGTGAATATATTTATGTTAGTTATCTAGTTAGTTACGGTCTGTACCAAATGGCGTATTGAAAGTGAAATTTCATTTTAATTACTCTCTAAGTAAATAATCGCCATTGGTAATAAAATTTCATATCACTTTCATCTCCTTTACATTCTCGTCCAATGAGTTATGACAAATCATTAGCTACTTTAACTAGAGCATTTAAAAACACTGTGTTATAAATTCATGTATTTATTTGTTAGATGTTAAAATCTTTAAAAAATGTTGAATCGATAACGTTGAACTTGTATCGTATGAAGTTCATACTATGAACAGGTCAAAAGAAGTACTTTTACTATCACCAGCGCTGTTAGCTTTGATTATGACACGGCTGTATAAACGTCGGAGGCGTTGGTTTACCTCGATATCCTGTTGATCCCTAAATAATTACACTATTGTAGCTTATCGTAGGAGCTGGTCTCGCGGGTAAGTGGGACCGTCCGACTTGTTTTTTATTTACCCCCTAACATTCCCAGCCAATTGCTTCAAAATGTATGGTTGTTTCATTCAGCTACGAGTGTAGTGCCGTAGTGTTGAGATTCCATACATACATATATGTATTTATATTGAAAAATGTCAGTCACTTGTTTGGGGACCGAAAGTACTAAAACAGGAAGTATTACAAAAGCTTCGCAGTGTTCAATCATTCCAAATACTTTGTATCCACGTCAATGGTTTTAAAGAGTGTTTATATAATTCAGGATTATCTAATGAAGTTCGTGAAGTACCAACGTACCAAAGTAATTTTCCTTTTATTAGTTCCAATATATTTAAGTACAAGATGAATTTTCTTATGAGCGGCTGTTTATTAAATGTCAAATTGGTTGTTGCGAAGACCATAATAGACTTACATAAGCTTGTTGGAACCTTTCTATAAAATACTTTACCCTTTTATGAAACTCATAGTTACTGTCACTTTATAATATTTACTTCGATTATTTTGAATAATAAACATTTTCTAATATCTTGCAATCTTTTGTATCATTTTTATTTTGTTGCTTTTCATAAACATAACTCTTTTCAGAATAAAAAGTATGAATGTAGCCTAGACGAACCTTACGTTATCAAATTTCATCCCACCTCTTTACATTTTACATTTCAGGTGCTTCGTAAGTCAATACATACTTTGTAATGATTGCAAAAGTTACGCTTGCGGGATTTTTATGAAGTATTGTTATTCAATTGACGTTAATTTTACTTGATTTAGTTGTGCATTTCTCCAAAACCACAAGATTGCTAGGTGCAATTTCCATTAATGGTAAATGCTTCATAAAAACAAATAGCAATGTGCTTGATTTCTTTTAGCTATTTTGTTCCCTTTATCGTCTCCGGAGAAATTGAATATTGTAAAGAATTTAAGCTTAATTAATGCAAAATATTAAATACACGTACACATGTAAATCGTTACATAATTTTATTCACCTTTAAATTAAATAGATGTCACTTCGAGCTTCCTGAGCATTCAACGAATCAAGTCGAGTGAGTCTATCTAGTTGTCAGCGGCTAATAAACAAGGCAGTGAGTTGTAGAGAGTTTCACCATGCAATTGTCGTGTAGCATTCCATGTCTCGTTTGTCAAGTTATCCACTCTTCAGCTGGGCTATTCTCATGTCACAAACACTACTGCAATTAATCGCTGTAGAGTTACTCCATGGTATGTTGACATGACATTTAAACAAATTATCGATATCGAAAGTGTCGTCGAAGGACCGCTGACGGATAACGGGTTCTGAAGCTGGAGATCGATTGTATCTTTATGCCAGTTGATGTGACAAGAAACGAGCCGTAACTGCATCGATACCTTTACAATTATAAAATGAAGCTAGTACAGTTTCCTTTGCCTTTTGTGTAGCTTTTTGTTTTAGCTTTTTAATTATATTTTGTGATTTTATCACTGTCATCGTTCTTCGCCTTACAACCATGGTTTTCGAGAATATAGTAGATTCCATTCAGCATCATTTTTATGAAAATCCATGTTACAGAAATAATTACGGCTATTACGGTAATTTTTTTATAGATATTTAATACACTATGTTACATATACAGAGAAATTGTCATTTTGCATTCTTGTGTAAAAACGACAATATTTTGAAATTTAGAATTTCGCATTAGTTAACTTTCATACACCTAAACAATAAAATGCTAGGACCTGTTCGATCGACCTCGATACAGTGTCCGTTTGCTACAAAACGTTTTGTCGATAAGGTTGATTTACTGACATTTGTACAAGATCATTAGTGACAGGATTTAGTGCTTGAATATGGTGAAATATTTTGTAATATTAAAGAATATCTAGAATCGATTAATCACATAAAGAATGGCGAAACAAAGTTCTATGAAATTTTCTACGACTTTGCCGCAAAAAATAGTACTAATGTCTTGATCTCTGTTTCTTGTACAGTTATATCATATATCTGTGGCGTGTAAATCTCTGTGCATGTGTTCCTCGGTTGAGAAGCCGCGCTGCCGTGCCATTCTATGTATAAGGCTCTTCTAATCTTATCCGCGCGCACTTAATTTCGTGCATTGCGTAAAGCTTGTTTAAACTAAGATCATAAATATGTACTACATTATCGTAAGAGATGACAGTGAAAAGAAAACGTTCCCGAAAATTGAGGATTTTTATTTATTTTAAAATATTGCTACGGTTTAATTTTCCTTTTGAATGTCTAAGATTAATTTTAATATGTAAAAGTAATTAGAAGCTGTACTGTTACGTATCATTGTTTTTTCTTATTTATCTCACATCAAATGTCCATCAGATACGTACGATGGTGAATCATCAGATACGATGGTGAATGTTTTATTAAATTATACCGTGGCATTTCGATCTTCGTCCGGTTCTGTTCCGCCTTTGTCCGTGGGAGCTTTGGTCAAAATATGAATATACGTAACGAGCGTCTCATTACCATTTATCAGTGACAAGCTATCGGTAAGAAAGCGAACCCATTATCAAACGCGATCAAAATACTCATGCGTTATTTACACAAACTCTTGTGCATACCTTATTTCGACTCATAAGGTTGATACGTAGTAGACGACAGACACTATAGACATTTACGACTAGAATGTCAGGTTAATAAATACATAAATTTTTATTTTTTAATTTAATAATCATTCCAAAATAAGTCATAGGTCCTTTTATTGCGACATTTTTCCAACAAGTAGAAGAAAAGCTTGTAATATCTATGCTCACTGTTATCTTAATGTCTTTCAAAAAGTGCATATATATATTGTTATCAACACGATAACTTTCGTTCAATGAACTTTGACTTCGACTATGTATAACAAAATTTTAGAAAATTATGATTATTAAGTGCCCGACGAACCATGTCGAAGTATGTAGATCAAATATTGACGCATGAGTTTCGAGAGGCGATGAGTTTTTGGTGAATGTAAAAATATTGTTTTATTATCTGGATCAAAACAAAAACAGAAATGATTGGAGACGTTATTGTTGGATCACTGCGTGTCCGGTGTTGGTAGGTAAAAATGATTGATGGTTGATCTCAATTTGTCATTAACACTCTGAGATTCACTATTTTTCATAGCGTCTGCTTATTCTCTTCTAGTTCCGGGAGTTAATAAAGTAGTATACCCATCATCCATTCCTCTATTTGTTAGTATGTGTGTGCATACAGTCACGTCTATTTCCCACGGGAGAAGAAAGAGACTTAGGATTAAAGTTCGCATGATATTTACAAATTTTTGTCCGTACTACTGTCATCAAAGTTGTCTCATGGGGTCGTCTTTTAGTCTCCTATTTGATCAAAGTACGTATGTACCTACCTTTTCCAACTCCACTAGTGTTATCAATATATAGAAATAAAAAATATCTGGAGTATGGCATATAACGAATGAATTTTTTTAAATGAGCGTGTTTACGATTCGTTGTTTAGTGCATACGGCGCCTAAAGTTCAAAATTAATTTTCAATGCAATTATTTCGTTATTAACTTTTTGTTTGGCGAAAGTTTGGGCAGTTGTGTTCTATGCATTGTTTGTGTTGCGGTTTCGCACGGTAATCGCGGTAAATGTTGTGGGACGTAATTTACTTTCTTTACGCTTGGAATTAAATAAGTCATTTATCACTTTGAAGTATGATTGGTAAATAATGTCTTCAGTTGTTTTGACTTGTTCTCTACAACTTTATTCGTATTTCAAATCTCGTGCAGGCTTTACTAATTTGATGTATTATTGTACTAATTCTGTATGCCGGTGACAACTGTATCGTTTTAAACTTATCTTTATATAATGTCTTAAGTAATTGTCACTTGGTCTTTTGTAAATTCTCTTACGCCTTGTTTATACTCTCTTGTAATTCATAGCGTTATTGTGTAATAAAGCTTCTCTATCATCTAAATATCATTTGCATTTACAAGTAGCATAGTTTCATTAGGTACCTCCCTAACATTATTAATGTCGTCGCTTTCGGGCGGCAGTGCCTCGCCACGCGACGCTGCTCACGTACCGCCATTATCCGAGCTATAAATTTGAAGTGCACTTACCGTTACTAGGAGCAGACAGATTATATTGTCGTACAATATCTCTCGGGGTCAATTTGATCCGCTCAAAGTGATCCATGGGTTATTAGAAAGTAAACGTTTGCTAAACGCGGAAAATGTTATCCGCAATACGGATCAAATCTAAATGTGTTCGTGCATATACGAAATTGAACTGGAATGCTATTGTTGCGGTAATCTAAGCATTACAATTGGTTCACCTAATACCATGAATGTTGTTTCGCATAAAGTGTAATCTTAAGAGGTTTGCTTCAATGAATTGTAAGCGCTAGCTTAGTAGCAAGATTGCCTAACGCTACAATATAATAATTACATTCATACAATAAAGTCATTATAGTTAATTTTGTCGTCATCAATCTTCGAGCTCGCCGATAGCGGACGTTCTTAGATACTTTTTTCTCGAAGCGTCTTCGTTGAACATTAGCTTTATACTTTTCACGTCGTTATTATTAGAGATGCCACTACCGGTACCTTCAGAGTGGTCGGATGCCATCTTTCGTTCCACGTCCCGATTTCTGAAGTGAGAATTTAACGACTCTAATTTATTACGGTCGTCGATCGCTCGGCAATTTATCTGGCCCATAACGATTCGTAATCTGTAATCGATCGATCTATTGAATAGGATCGGTTTTCTGTCGCTTGCGTGGTGCAATTTGTCGTAATTTATACAACGCTGTGTACTAAATTCCTGCGACACCTACCACAACTAATTCCACGGCTATTGGTAGTTCTGTGGCATTCTTGGAATAAACTGCATAGTATTGTTGCTGTGTAAATGGTTAATGGTTTTTGTTATCGATAAATACAGGATATAGTAAAAGTTCCTAGAAATATTATGAAATATATAAGTGGGTATTATACTTGAATAAATCGGAATAATTCAGATGATTTTGATAATATTATGATAATGCTGTTAGCTAATCGGATTAGATTTGATAATGCTTAAAATGTTAGCATAACATGTACCTATAGCTTCCTCTCACAATTTCGCGCATTTGTTACATACAGCCAGCAGCTACACAAATATACAATAATGCGACCTGTACGTTGATAGTAATATTGTTTATGAATAAACTTTAAACGAATGTAGTTCAAATAGTAAAGTATTACGTGACTCATTATTAACTTCATCAATGTACCCAGCTACAGATCATAAAAAGTTCTTTATACTCGACACAGAATGTGAATTAGAGATACTCGTATAGTGCTTTATTAACTGTAGGTAGTCGTATGAAATTATATCAGAACGCTGTGTTTTCTTAACATACATATGGGCGTCTATCTTTCCGAGCCCTTCATTTTCTCTGTGACCTAGAAAGCTAAAACTTTGCTCGTAGTACACACCACACATTTATGGCAAAGAAATCTAAGCCGGATTTCTCTGCCGGGAGGGGCGTTATTGCCTATTGTAAACAGCGTTATGTTTTATTAACGACGTAGACAAATATGATAAGTATCCTGGCCAACTGTTCTGCGCCCAGTAGGTGCACGATCGCAGATCTCGAGACCCCCCGGCGCTGGTGGGTCGTGTCTCGACGATTTGTCTTGTAAATCGGCAAATTGGTGTGAAACTAAAAGAAAATTGCTCCCCACCATCGGCTTTCCATTGCACAACGCCGCTCGCCCTTGCCTTAATGCCGTTCGGAGAAAACAATTGATTCTTGTTTCGGTGAAAGCTAATAGTTTGCGAGCTCGATGCTAGATTGTGATGTGTAGGCACTCGGGACTCGTGTCAATCATTACAAAGCATACACGAAACAATGTTACATTTTTACAATGTGTATCGGATGAAGAATGTTTCGAATGATTATCCGAATGATGCCATTTTCATATGACATGCAGTATCCTATTCGTGACTAAAGTTGATGTGGTAATAAATAACTCCGGGACCAGTTTATAAGCTTTCGTTTGGAGTTTTTTTACGTACACAATTGATTACAATGAAGTAACGTGTGTTTTTTTCTTCTTCCAGGACCGGTCCGGGATAGCGCTTAGTACGCGAAAAGTCGGAGAAAAGGGGACACCCGACACGCAATATGTGACCACCGAACGTCTCACCAAAACACCCAAAACACGCTTCATATTCATGAGTCTGTCAAGATTACATGATCAGTACGCCTAATATTTATTGTAATCTAATAACTTTAATATATAAACGAATCTAGTCGCAGTAGTTCTTTTAGAAACGAAGCAATTTAGACTGTATTAGGAAGAGAGCGAAGCGGGACACCCGGCTGACGGAACCAAGTACAAAGAGACGTGACAGTACAAAGACTTGCGGGAAACGCTAATGTTGATTTAACATTAAATTGATTTTATTAGAGGCTCCCGAAAGAATCGATTCATCATGTCTACAAGTGAGTATTTCAATGGTCAATTCATGTAAATTTACACCTTTTTCACATTTCGGTATGGGCTTAAATTTTCAAACTTCATCATTTGGTACTGGTCGTAATTTGCCAAGTATCATTGATTTTCGCAATATATTTATAAGTCTTCACTTAAAGCCCGTAAATCCCTTGAGTTGCTATAATATTTTCATCAAATCAAATATCTATTAAAAGTAGTTCAAAAAGATGTCACACGTAATACCTACTTATTAACAATGGTAGTGCACTCACTGTACCAATTTTTACATAACAGTATTACGATTGTAGAATAATAATAATATTACAAAATATTGTCTTTCAGGTTTTGAAAATTCAGCAATGAAAAGCAGTTTTTCGTTGTCGTCCCTGCGGAGTGCGCCCGCGCCGGCCGGCGGCGGCAGCGAACAACTCGAGCGGCCCTACCACAGCCTCACTAAGAAAAGGTAGCACTTCTTGATTGTTCACCTTTTTTACATACATACATATCGTCACACCAGTTCCCTAACGGGGTAGGCAGAAAGTAGCGAGTGCCAAATATCTGTCATTACAAACCTGCCGTGCTTTATCTACATTCATCACTCTGTTCATGCATACGAGTACACGCTGATTTCGGAGGCTTTTGACTCCCCCATCAGCCAGTGTCTGACCTATTTGTTTAGTATTATTAATGCGAGTGTTGATGGATGTAGGTGGCAAGAGAGACCAAGACTGTCCTATCTCGACCAAATAGGTCAAACATCTTGTTTTTTTAGGCCTAATTAATTTTATTTGACTCTCAAAAATTTGTATCAGTTAAATATTTTCA
This sequence comes from Aspitha aspitha aspitha, assembly GCA_018246895.1. Classification (NCBI taxonomy): domain Eukaryota; kingdom Metazoa; phylum Arthropoda; class Insecta; order Lepidoptera; family Hesperiidae; genus Aspitha; species Aspitha aspitha. The sequence continues at coordinate 20,244 of DWGJ01001068.1, forward strand.
GGGTTTTAATATTAAGAATAGATACACGTTTGTTTCTAAATCTCATTTTCTCCCTCCCTTGATTATAAAATACCTATTGAAATGGTATTAGAATGTATCCGAATTGTTTTTTTTTTAATTCTTACAAATAGGCTAGCATTTAACCACTATCTCGCCTGATGGTAAGCGATTTGTATTGATTGTATGGTGGTGTGTTATTAATGAATGTTATACTGGGTGTTGCAGGAAGGAGCCGTGCCGCGAGGCGTGGCGGCGCAGCTGGGGCTCGGCGGCGAGCGGCGGCAGCGCCGGCGACGACCTCTGGCCGCTGCTGCAGCACCACTACGACTACATCATGGACAACCAGATCATCGACTCCTGCAAGGTGACGCGCTTTCGATATCTTTTCGTCGTAGTCGTAGAATACGACCTAATCTCGACATATTCTTCGACAGTGTCAACAGGTATACGAGTGTGTGTAAACAATATATTGGTACATGTCAACTTTAAGTTAAGCCTGTATGTACATGTACGGTGTTTAGTAAATAAATAAATAAATAAAGACGGATTTGACAAAAATGCGAAATTCATTTTTTACCTTATTTGGATACCATATTGTCTAAATATTATTAGTACGTTAAAGAAAAAAATTTTACCAATAAAATGTATATCAATTTTCATAATTACAAATTAAGAATTTAAAAACTTATTTCTAAAAACCTAACAAAATAATTTGAAATGCCTGCCCCGTAAAGTTTGGTATTTGTTAGATCCGACTTTGTTCTATAGGACGTTTTCTTTTCATTTTACGATATCGTACGTAAGCTAAAGTACGGAATTGAATAGATGTTTCAGAGGTATACCTACTGTATACAATATACAGTAGGTATACCTCTGAAACATCTAGCTTTGCTCTTGTTGCTAGTTTCAAGGTACATGTTGTTTTGCGTAGTGATATTAAAAAAACATGATACAATAAACTTTTGAATACAACCACGAGCATTTTATTTATTTTAATAACTCGTGTACATATAGAAAATGTAAAGAGTAAACAGCACGTAAGAAAGAGGGTGGTACAAAGGTGCTGCTATATCCCTAAGCATATAAAGTATACCGATGTTCACATTTGTAAACTGAAAAATAACGAACCTTAATATTAATCTTTCATGTTCCTATGCTTAATAATTCTGATAAGGAAATGTTAAACTGTAGAAATTAAAGTCTGATTTTGTTAATAATAATAATAATAATAATATCATTTATTTGCAAGAGTATAGTATAATTACAGATATTGAGTTTCTACAGTTATAGTACCCTCAAAACTCTGCCTAAAAAGTATGCAAATAATCAATGTCAATTAAGAGAATCAAGCTTCCGTGGTGTGTTGGACGCGCATGGTGATGCCGGGTGTTGCGTTCCAGGAGGCAAACGGCGAATTGACTATGCACAATTCGTCCGCGTTGCTCGGCAGCCCGCGCCTGCTCAACCCCACGGCCGGCTTCAACCGGCAGTGGTCGCTGAGCCAGCTGGTCGCGGAGTTCAGCGAGCTGTGCCAGTGGCTCTCGCACGTGCAGGAGGAGATATACTCCACACCGGAGAACCTCGCCAGCAGGAAGCTGAGAATGGTGAGCTCGTTTAGTCGACGTCTCTTAAATTTGTACGCCGTAAAAGGGAAAACATCTTGAATGTACCCATATTTGTGCAAATAAATAACTTTGTCTTTGTCTGTATTTCCATCCATCCGTCGGCTCTTACAAGTCCACTGCTGAACGACACCACTTCGTCCGCTCCTGGGCCTGTATTTGCATCATCACTAGAATATGATTTTCATATCTGTATTACTCTGTAACTGAGTGGGAGAGAATTCTTCTAGCAACAAGCCCCCATTTTTGTCGCTTTACATACCGTTAGTTGCAAATAAAGAATCAATAAAATCATTACCGTCACGCCAAGTCCCTAACGGGGCATGCAGGGCGTACCGAGTGCTAAATATCTCTGTCCTTACTAACCTGCCGTGCTTCATCTACATTCATCACCCTCTTCATGCATACACGCCGGTTTCGGAGGCTCTAGGCAGCTCCATCGGCCAATGTCTGATCTGTGTAGTCCAGATACATATCGCTGATTTTCATGAATACTCGCACAATCCAAAATCCACATTTCACAGGGTAGCCATTTGAAAATTAAACAAAATAAAACAATAT
>DWGJ01001069.1:0-22414 GCA_018246895.1 Aspitha aspitha aspitha
ATGGTTGGCGACGCACGCCTGGCGGTTGCTCGCCTTCGTCTTGACCGTTTCTACTCTTGTTCTAGCTAAGTGTAAGTATTTATATTGTAGATATATTTTTTGCTCAGGCACATTAACAAAATTATAAAGATTGTACCTCTACAAGCGAGTAAAGTGCAACCGAAGTAATTGCACTAACATTAAGGCACAAAATACGTTTGACAATGTACTATTGAATGCTATTGATGTGATTGAGCATTAAGTAGGCGGTTCTCATATTTCTCGCCATTTGCGGCGCTGGGAGCAGCCTAGTTGCGTCCACAGTAGGCCATTGCAAGATCACTGTCCTACAACGACAAATCACGGCCGTTTCTAACAATAAAAAGTTGTGTGCCGTGGTGACAGCCGCTCACCCGGAGATGTCTCGCAATTCAGGTTACCCAGTGTCCTAGGTCGTTCGTCTCATTCAAATTCATCACCACACATTATGTTATAGTCGCACGTGGTCTACCTACACAGAGCCACATTTTATTTTCTTAGTATATTTTGCCATTTAACATACATATTAAGAAATAATATAAGTACCTATATTTTATAACATTATACTCTAAGGTCAGGTTTCCGCACGACGTTTTCCTTCACCGTTTTAGCGTGTTGTATATAAATTTTGTGATATAAAGTGCACGTAACAAGTCAGATGTACTACGTGCCAGGTTTATTTTTTAGTTTATTACAATGTTTGTTACATGAATTGCTAGAATACAAATTGTTTAATCAATATTTTCTCATCATCCGAAAAACATGGTTTGAACTGCTTAAAGGCTATGATAATATATTATACTTGAAACGTGAAAAGCATCTGATTTGAGTTCTCTCTCTTAAGTTAACACCAGATTATTCATACAATGTCGTCAATGGCGACAAAAGTGTTGTCGTATTAGTTGGACGATTGTACAGATTGAAGAATAAACTTGTGTATCGCAGATGCTGAACTAGAATCATGGCACGGCGCGGGACGACCGGCCACAGTGGCGCAAGAAGCGGAAGACGAGCGCCACGACGCCGAGCTGCTCGCTGCAGTGCGCAACTCCGTGAAACAATGGGAGCTGAAGAAAACACGCACAAGGTACCCACTAATCAAAGCACACAACTGAGTTGCCATGAACAATAATTACCACATTTAATCCCATAACAACATTGTCAAATCTTTCTCTGCTCAGAGCTCTAGATGTTGTTAGTAAAATCCATAATTTTTTAATGGAAATTCCACCCATCTTACCTTAGAAAAACACGGGTCGCCTGATCCGTGCGATTGCATTCGGTCCCGGGCTTTAGAATTCAGCATTTTCCTCCTATCTTACTTAGGTCACCAGACTACCAGGTTGGAGAACCTATTCCCCTTTGATCGAGACGTGGCTGCCTTAGGCTGCGTTTCCACCAGAGATGTGGGAGGATGCGTAGCGTATTCGTATTGGTTCTTAACAAACACATTCCTCGCTACGCATCCTCGTACATCCCTGGTGGAAACGCACCCTTACTCTCTCTTCGGTTCTCTGACATTCGTACAATTGACTGTCCATACTTATACTAACTACTGTTAAGAACCATGCCAATGACACTTTCATTTAAATATTCTGTAAATAGATATAACCAGTCTGATTCGTAATATATAATTTTCACAGCTCATACCAAAATTAACATCTACCTAGCACGAAAGGCAGATTCTTAAAGAGAACTAATGTTAGTCTGGGTTTATGATGTACTGGTACCTATCGTTATTATATCTAGGTGATGTTTATAAATAGGTACAGGAGTTTGATTCATACATCACTAATAAGACAAACATGACTTTTCAGAGGTTATTAAAACAGAATAAATTGTAACTATGTATCAGTACTTTCACCACAAGTTTCACCCGCTTTAAACTTTCTATTGTGTAAATTCATTAATTTCGCGATTGAATGCGATTTGAGAATAAACTCTGTACTTGTGTAATGCGATATTTATCATATCATATTCTTTATGGAACAATACTACTGTACAGCTGATCGTGAAAGGCCGTTCGCACGACAAATAAAGTAAATTGTGGCACTTTCACGTGATTCGCTTTATACTCTGCTATAATAATAAAAGATTATATCGTAGCAAATATGGTGACAATTGTTATGAAAATTGTAAAGCGCGTTATGATAATGACTTTGTCTGTTATTATGAAATAGAAACAGTACAGTAGTACAATAATGAAGACAAAAGTATTATAGCATACGCTTCATATCATATATGAAGCAAATGACATACTTCGTTCAAAGGGAAAAATGAAATTAATGACGAGCGTTACAATCGAAAATTCATAATCTTAGGCAAAGATATTACATATTATTTACTAACTTAGTACTTATTAACATAATTTAAGAGCTTCACTCTTTACTGGATGCTTCTAAGTTTCCGACATATACGAGATATGTTGACTCCTTGAGCGACTGCTTTTACTTATTTATTTATTTATTTATTCAGATTTTACAATTTTTTACATACTATCGTTTAACAGGGTGCAAACACAAACTCTTTCGAGTTCACACATAGTAGTAAATTATAGTAAAAATTCAAAACACATAGTAGTAAAATATAGTAAAAATAAATGTCCATACTACATGTGGTACAATTCCGACCATTAACCGAAACTAGTAGTTAATAATGGAGTTGCAATACATTAAAATGAATTATATGGTTTACAGAACGAAGCGGTCCCAAGGTAGCATGTGCTATGGCGACTTCGGATGCTTCGAGGACGCGGGGCCCTTCGCGTACCTCGAGACGCTGCCGAGTCCCCCTCAAGAGGTCGGCACGCAATTCCTGCTGTATTCAACTGTTAGCAGGTGAGATAAAACACCGGCAGTATTAGCTGTGTACCTAATTGTACTTATAATATCAAATACAAAACAACGTATTTTTCTGTATAAATATAAAATAATAATTTCTTATTATTACGTACATATAACAGAAAAAAAAACAGTAACATTTTTAATTTTTAAAGTACTTAATGAAAATATTATTAGTTATTAGGGAATTTGAGCGTTAGGGAATTTGAGCAATTTTTTAATGCTACATATATTATGTATTCGTAAAAGCAAGACAGAAGATTTCAATGCAATTGACATTATTCTAGTCACAGATACGGATAATATTGACCTTGCCGGACAGGATGAGAGTTACGATGTCAAACTACATTAACTAAAAACATAACCAATATAGCTATGATTAAGACTACACATTACACATAACATTAAAATATAGCGCCGACGACATCAATTTCTAAATAATAACATATAACTTTATAGTAATGGACAATATAGATATGTACAATCTATTCTATTCTTTACGACAGCCAGATGTATTATATTTCAATTAAAGTGAGCATACAATAAGTATATTTTGTAAACCGTAATGAAACTTGAAATATTCAATCATTTATAACTTGATAAATCCACGTATAATATTTCGAATTGATCTAACTTTTATTTTAGAAGTTGGTGGTATCAAAAATTTGCGTTACTTTTATAATCATAAAATGATTGTCATGCTATTATAATCAGTACGTTTACTGATAAGTTTGTTTACAGAGGTGACCAGCCATTATTAGCGGTGTCGGCGAGTAATATGTCGGTTGTGTGGAGCTGGGCGGCGCGCGCGTTCGACGCGGCCCGCCCGACCAGAGTCATAGTGCACGGCTTCGGCTCCAACTGCGACAACGTGTGGGTGTACGAAATGCGGTCCGCCCTCATGGCCGTGGTCAGTTCACCAAAGTTTTTGACAAAATAAATTAATATTCTTGCGATGTACTTAAATACCCAAACACACCGCCAGCGGCTTATACAACATTTTCTTTTAAAACAATTGAAGAATGTTACGTAGGTACGACCGAAGTTGTGATGTAAAAAAATTCAAAAGATCTTGTTATTAAATCTCACTTCTTTTATTAGCAACTAGCGGCCCGCCCCAGCTTCACACGGGTATAATATACATATATAGATATAGCCTATGTCATTTACTGAAAAAATGACTAAAATCGATCCAGTAGTTTTGATTTATTCATTACTGCCCGTGGCCCGCACGCGTTAAATTTGGACTAAAACAATTCTTTCCCTATACCATGATTATTTTACATATAAACCTTCCTCTTCAATCACTCTATCTATTAAAAAACACCGCATCAAAATCCGTTGCGTAGTTTTAAAGATTTAAGCATAGGGACAGAAAACAACTTTGTTTTATTTTATTCAATGTTTTATCGGAAATCATTGAAATGTTTCACTCAAGATTTGTGGTAAGAATAAGAAAGTACATACCTATTAATAAAACATATGTTAGAACCTCCACAACACTTTAATCGTGTAACGAATGTAGCCCTATTGCCAGACACAAGGCTCCCGACAATCGAGACAGTCTGAAGCACAAAGTTGACCTAAATACCCCTGAACCTTTACAGGCGAAGTTGTTCTGACATTGGTCCGGTTTTTTCAACTTTCCGGCTTTGTTTTAATCTGTCAACGCGTTGTGCCGCACTGTGCGTATAACCAACTTGACGTTTAGCTCGAAACCAGTATTGCTTTGTATGTACCTATGTTTTGTGATAGGGTTACGTTCGTCATTCTAATGTGTTACGGGAACTCCCAATACGACATTTAAGAATTTTGAATTCTTGCAACGATGCTTGAAATTTAAATTTTAAATATCAGTGATGTTTTGTGTCCCGTTCAACATAAACCAAAATTTGAATATCACTCTCCGTAACTGTGATTAAAAACAGTCTGAGGAATCTGGCACACCTTAGTGTATATATGTTATGAAATACGAATACCTACATGATGTTTCTGAGCTGTGTGTCTTTGTATTATCAGGATACTCCAGTGATCTATTTTACTGTCATGTATGTTGTTGTTCGACCCTTTTTATTCATCCACTGCTGGACCGGGTCTATTCTCATATTGAGAGGGATTTAGGCCATAGTTTACCACGCTGGCCAGGTGCAGATAGGTAGACTTCACACACCTCAGAAAATTTTATATACTTTATAACATCTCTAAGGTGTGCAGGTTTCCTCGCGATATTTTCCTTCATCGTTATGGCAAGTGATATTTAAATTTAAGTTATAAAACGCACGTAACAAATAAGAAGTGCGAGCCGGGATCGAACTCAGATCATGTATATTTCATAATATTCTATTCTGTATATTCCATAAAAATTGTGTTGTATCGAAGAAACAGCGGCCTGCAGATTTAAGCAAACTTAAGCAGTGTGATCTTAGACATATCTGTATACTCTTTTTTTCAAGTCCCACACTGTTTTCACCCATAATTTTAATGACTCTTACATTGCTCGAAATGTAGTAATGATTATGTTCTTTGACTTGATGAGTGTACATTACGAGTATGTTGGTGCTCAAAAAATAAAAACTTAATAAACACGTCATGTAAAAAAATTGAAAATTCTATAGGATTTTTGTGTAAAAGAGCCATAACTCACGATTCGATATGCGTAAATCGGTACGGAGTATTTTTTTATTTTATTCATTGAAGTCGTTCATTTTACAGTTTCATAAAACGAACACAAACATTTTTGTTCAAATTTTAACTGGACAATATCCGTCGCGTTGCGTTATATGTATAACATATGAACATGGGTATTTTATACACATACTTGTATATACAATAGAAGTCAAATAGAATAGAATAGAGCAATTTTATAACTGTAATTCATATCTGTTTCAGATAGTATTAATTAATCAATTAATTCTTGTCAACGGTATGTACAAGTTAAGGTAATTAGTGGGTGTGGTAAACTAACATGTGTTCGCGGCACAGATTCGCTATTCTCTGATCTAAATTCTCTATAGCCTTCCGATTTGGGCCCAGGGAATTAGTATATTACGTGAACAATTTAACATGAATATTGTTTCTGCAGAATGTGCATAATTACACATATAAAACAAATGCTTGTAGAAATTTGCTAAAGTATTTTGATAATTTTATATGTGCTCCATCGCCTTCATGTTGTTACTGACAGTTTTATATTGACCATGTCTATGTAACTATTTCATCATAGGCATACGAAATTAGGCATAGGAAATTGTTTGTAAAACAATTAAATAATTAATGTTGCTCATATTTTATATAATATTAAAACGAAAAGGCTTTCGTTTTCGCGCTGTGGGTGCCTACATAGTATATTGCCATTATCACTTCATTAAATAATTTACCTATAGGTACACTTAAGTTATATTAACAAGGCTAACGTAATTTCCATGTCGAATTATTTCCCTTCCGATATCTAAAGAAATTGGCAAAAATATTTAATTGTTCTTTCTCCGTAAAAACCGTTAAAAATGTTATTACAAATACTATGGAAAAACTACATTCATTGAAAATTACGAGTATCTTAGTGGGTGTTTTAAGTTTGCGAAGATAAGATTTCCAGAGGAGAGGTTGCGCTGGCGCGTTGGCGTTTGTACAAGTTCTTAGAAATATAAAAAGTGACTGTATTATTTTCATTTTCTTAGCTGAAGGGCACAATTACCTTGTGTGTAAATATGTAACGATATTGAAATGTTTTACATTATTTACTTGACATTAATAGGTACTTCGTATGTTGCACTCTATCTCATCATTTACGTAGCGCTTGCAATTTACAATTTCGTGTAGACGTGCTTTTTCAATTAGTATCATTGATTGTGACTGTCCTCATCATGATTGAGCGGTTAGGGACCGTGACTGTAAAACCGGAGATCGTGGGTTCGACTCCCATCCACTTGTTTGTTCTGTCTGGTCGTAATAAAAATAAATATATCAACGACGCCGTCACGTCCTTGGGTGAAAGAAACGAACAAATAGCTGTTTCGATATTAAATATTCAGCTCGATTATTTATTTGTATGTAATGACAAAACTCTCGATTAAACAAATCCCGTACGTAGACGTCGGTGGTTTGATTATATAAATGCTTTTCTTAGTAAGTTTAATGTCAACAGATACTTCTCGATTTAATTCTATCCTTCATATTTGATCCTCGCCGATCTGTTTATCCAACGGCCGCTAACGAGATATATGTAATCCGTGCCCCGCTTGTTTTTCTTTGGCAAATGTCAATATGGATATTGATAGGACTTGTAACGTCTTAGGGTTTTCTTCATATGTACATACGAAATATTTGTTTCTATAATATTACTTGAAATTGAACGGCTGGATTGATAATTATATTTTCGCCTTCAAACTCTTGAGCTTATAACGTTACATGTGCTCTAATTTTGATTTATGATTTCCTCATAAACACACCGTAAGACAAACCTTGCACTTACTAATGATTTTGGGAGTATTAATGATTTTATTTTTTAACTTTGTCTTTTTTATTATTTATCTCAATATATATAAATTTAATCAATAATGGTTGTGTTACTTATTTCTTTAACTACATATTTTAAGAAATGTTGTTGAAAAAATCGAAAGTGTTTAAGTTTGTACATTTATTTATAAAATAAATACCCATAGTTTTTTTATAGTTTATTTTACGATACCTATATCAGTTTTGCTTTATTATAGCGTAACGTTTCAGTTACCAATAATTGCAGTGGGGGAAATAACAAAATTGACTGTTTATAAATGAATTGTCTTCTACTTTCAATTTGGATTTCAATTGTTGTATCGAAAAATATCATAAAATCCTGCCGTTCATGTGTCCTTTCAAACACAAATACTGCTCGACGTTAAAAGGCGCTTAAAGCTTTAAGCGTATACAATAAGCTTACTGGAAGCTTTCTCCGATGTCCTCTAACGAGACCGATCTCAAACGTTAGTTTTATTTTTCTAAACCACTTGATTGTTTTATGTTATCTGAAATATAGGTGCATCCTGTATTTATTATTTACTTTTCGATTTACCTTCAAATTCTTACTACTTTAGGTCACATATAAAATTGGAAAAATTTGGAACTTAATGCTCACCTGTCTCATTCTTATACAAAACTTTTCCCATATAGGTATTTAAATATATTTGGCGTTTATGTATTATAAAATAAACTTGTTCTTTTAATTGCCCGGATTATTTTATTTCATAATTAGTAAAAAACAATTTTCTAGGAAAAAAATGTAATCTTTTACGCATGCAAATAATTTAGTAGAAAGTTGTTTGAGGTGTGAATGAGAATACGTTATGCACCGGTGTATCAAAGAGTAGCGGAGAGCGAGGTGGTGCAGAGGCAGAGCGGCCGGAGGCTGAGCGAGCGCGGCGCAAGCGCCCAGGTGAGTCAGGTAGGCCCGCCCCTACGCCCTCCGCGCGCCTCGCGCACCTGCCGCGCCGTTCAGTCCACCGCCAAACGCCGGCCTGGCGACTTGTGCTCCGTGCACGCCGCCACTTTCTCCACACTCTCGCGAGCCCTGTGCGTCGTTTCTCGCTTCTCCCGATCGCTCAGTTTCCCGCTCCCGACCGCGATCCGACCCTTCCCCGTACCGCGGACGTCGACTCGACTTCGAGTCCCGCGCTCCCTAACTTTGTTTACGAGTTTCAAATTTTTTTACCGGTCCATTTCGGTCGAGTATCGGGGTCGTCCGGAGACTCGAGTTCTATAGACGGCAACTCGTGTGGCCGTCAAAACTTCTGGTCGGCCGCGGATGCGGTCGTAGAAGAGACGCGGGAGAGGCCTCCGGGAGGCCGCCTTCACGCTGTTCCCGCCGCAGCTTGGGTGCGTGACCTACGCGACGCCGTGCGGCTGCTGTCCACCTCTAATCCTGCAACATCCACAACCGCTCCCCTTGCAACTCCCGTTGCCTCTCGCCATCCCGTTCCAAACCTTAGACCCCCCAGTTGCTAAACATCAACGTCTGGTGCTCTCTAACATGGTAAGTGAACTCTATATTTCCCGCCTAACTGTACGGAGTGCTAGCACTCGACCGGCAACTTTGTGAAGAGCGCAGCGATACTAAAGTTGTGAACAAACACATCTGATAACAAATTTCTCGTACCTAATGTGCAGAGATGCTATCGTTTATCTTACGGCGAGCGGTTCGACAGACATCTAGCTAAGCTAAATAACTGAACATAGTTTAATAGAGTCATTCATAAATATACTGTGCGCTAAAGTGTCCCCGCTCGACTAACTTTGATCGTACGTAACTATTGGGAAGTTCAAACTTCGCACGTAGAAGTTAAGCGTATTAACGATTCAACCATGCCCTTAACTTTGAGTATATTGATCTCATGTGGGTATTGAAATTAATTGGCCTAGTTTTAATTACCTAGTTAAATCTGTTCAGCATGTGAGTCACCCCTAATTCCGCTTCATCGCTAATAAGTTCAAACAACTAATACGATTATTGCGACATGTTTTCCTTAAACAACTGGTTCCCGGGTTTGAAAGAAATCACTTTCAAATTGTTAAAATGATAAAAATATACGTGAATATCGCTAATTTAATCTATCGTTCATCGTACTGCATCGAAAATGTTTCTATTTGTATTGTAGCGATCCAAAAGCGCTGTCAATAAAAACTTTTAACACAATTCGGAATGCAGTGGACGAAGAAGTTAAAGCAGGAATCGAAGGAAGCTGTGGCGACGCTAACAAAATGTACTTTTATTTATTATTTAAGTGAGATTTTTATCTTCTTTCCGACGTACCTTCGACACTGGTCGCACCCCAGCCATGAAAGTAAACGCTGATGACAGAACTTTGAGTCAAAATGGAAGTCGCATCAAACTTTTCTCATTAAGACCTTCCGTCAAAGGTAGTGTGTTTATATTATTTTAATACTTATTTACTCACAAATCTAACTTTCTCTTAGCGCAACATCAATGGTAGATTTCATTTGGTAACCTTTTGAAGTTTTTTTATCTCTTTAGACTTGCTAAAATGAAACCTTAATATCAAGGTACTCAAACAAGCTCAGCAGATTGGATAGATTACTGATACATAAAGTTTATTTAATGCAACACCTTCGATCTCTTTCGCAATTGATGTTCGCAAACATTTGAACATGTTTACACCGATTATGTCCTTAATATTTCAAAAGGTTATTCGTAAATAATATAATGCGCGTTCGGGACACCGATGCCGATGCAGTGGAAATAAATATAATAATTAATTTGCATAAGATAGTTACGAATTTTCGTCACGTTCATTGAAAATATTCGAAGTCGCGACGATGTAACGGTCAGCAAATAATTCTAGAACCATCACGTCATATAGCATGCGAAATTGTACATATATGTTAGTAGCGCCGAAATAGATATATATAGTTAGATATTTATAACGGGACTCGCCTGAGACCCACACCTGAGTTATTAAAGCCACTTAAAACAACTTTTTTATTTCCTTCCGCTTAGAAATAATTCAAGCACAGAATATGAGGCAGGAATTTCAAACAAAAGTTTTCTTTATATTTACATTGTTTTTTTTTGTATCACAAACGTAAAATCGCATATTCTATGTTCCCATGATTGCGAAGTTTATGACGCTATATGTATGTAACTATAGGTATGCGTTAAGCATGGTTGAGTTATTTTTAATAGGAACTTGCACGTTCCGCACTTCCGAGCGTTTTAAATTAAAATCTAATTAACTATTTTTATATTCCCCGGCCAAGCACTTACCGAACTTGACCAAAAATCGCGTTAAAGATAGAAGATTTTTGTGTAGACTAAATAGTGGATGAAGCATCAATCCAAAATGAAATAATCAACACAGTTTATCTCATAAAATACTTTATATTAATAAATGTTTTTAGTTTAAAAAGTGATCGAACTTCTCGTTTGTAATCACTAACCAATTTTTTTTTTTAGGTATTTTTGTCATATTTATTACTGAAGTTATTAATGCCACTATTGTATAGCAAAACTTTAGTAATCTGTACACAGTTTGTTCGCATAGAATAGAAATCACGACTCTCATGCACTAAGCGACCGTAGCGTGGCTCGCTCGTCATTATATCAGTTTCACCACAATTTCGTTGGAAAGCCGAGTGCGCGACCGCGTGAAACGGTATTCTACTAGACAAGTAGACAACTATGCGCTTAATTACATTCAATCGTCTAACATATCTATTATTTTCAAGTCGATAATCAATTGCAAACAGAAAAAAAGGACCGCGCATGTAACTATGTAGTTGAATTTCACTTCATTATGTAAACTGTTCGATTTCAAACAATATTTTAAGTTATTGCAGAAGCATAATGTTTTCTAATGCAAAGCAGTGAGTAAACTAACGAAAACTTTTGTTAGTTAAACGAACTTGGATTGTGTTACAGCAATTGCTATTTAAATAATAGCTACATATGTATTTATATGAAAAGTTACATTAATAAATAAACAGCAAATGGTATCATTGTTTATTTCATAATATTATGTATCTAATTGATTTGTCAAAACTATAGTGTATTTGATATCTACAAATGAGTCTGGACGCTTACATGACATATAATTAAGACAATTTGGTTGGATCAAGGAAGAACTTGGATGCAGGGTTGTTCAACTCCTAATAATACATGTCATTTTAATGTCATCATCACGTCGCTGTGAACCGCGAGGGGCCCGCGCTACGTCATCGCACTGTTGAGATTTTTTAAGACTTTTAACTTACGAGTACAAAGCATCAGCGAAAGCGATTTATTTTAGCCAGCCCTGGCATAGAGAAGACGAATTACTTCGAATTACGATATTTCGTAGTCATTGTTAGATACAGGCATGTGGACCACTAAATCGCGGACGAGACGTGTATCTTAAAAAATATTTTTATGACGACCTGATCCAGGTAAAATAAAGGCTTACTACGCGATACAATTCAAAATTTTCAAATGGAATAAAATGAGAAATTAGTTATAATCTTGCTTTACGAATAACGTTGGGGTTCAATTTGAATTTTATAGCGCGATATGTAAACAACTAAAAAAAATTAAACAACTTATTTAATTCTATTGAGATATGAATCACAGTTCGTTGCCGAAATACGCTTTGTTCCACATATTGGACCTAAACATTAATAATATAAGGTCATCGCGCTGGCTTACGAACCGGAACGTCCATAGACTAGCGTGTACAGTGTAAAAAAACTAGTCGTATACTATTTGTAGAATAGAATCTACTTAGTGTTATTATCTTCCCTGTGATAGCGCACCGACTGCTTTTTGTTCTGCCAAATTTGTTGTAAATCCCCACGTGTCCGTCGACGGTATAATCGTAACGATTTACAATTATTATTATTATTATTATCTAAATGACAATGTGATTCGTCATACTATTCTTAATATTGTACACTTTATGAACAAAAACATTTAAAAGAATCTGTATACACTTGTACTTTACGCACGTATTCTGAACTAACAACTGTTGTACATATTTATATATAAACACATTCAAATGAATAGTTATTGAGTCAAAGAGAACTTAATTTTTGTATTTGAAAGATGAAATGATAGTATTACCTATGATGTATATATACCTAGTATATATGATGTGTATGATCAGCCGTTTGATGATGAGATGACCGCGTGGATGGCTGGCGATTGCTGATAGGCGGCAATAAGTTAATTAATCAGATGAAAACGTTATTGCTTGATGACATTTCATTATGTTGCAAAATACTTGCGTATTGGTGTGTCTCTTCATTTCTCGTTTAGTTATTGCTTATGAAACTTAAATATAACAAAAAAAACTGTTTTTAAAAACGCGCGAAATAAATCGCATGCTTGAAGTTCAGTTTTCACTATATTTTCAATAGTTCGAAACATCCTTCGGGCAATTTTTAATAAGACGCCCGACCGCAATAGTTAAATGCGGTACTAGACGTCGGATTAACGAATTTTTCTCTCTAATTACTTCGTGTCAGGGCGATTGTGCAGGAAATGCTCCGGCGCCGGACAAAGGATCGCCGGGACGTTCATTAATAAGATCTTTCCAACTGCAATTTGGTTGAATAAAACAGCAATTAAAAATATTAATATCAAACGATATACACACCCACCGACTTAATGGTAATCATTAATCTATGTCCATTGCTTTCATTTGTCCGACTCGAGCTACCTAAATTTCAGGTAGAAAAGTGTCGTGTGTAATTTCCACCCAAGTAAGTTCGAACAACTAAGTATGAAACAAGTGCAAATATCGGAAAATGTAAGCAAAAATACCTAGATACACAGTCTTCTACAATGTTTTCGCTAAAAGGATTATTGAGTTTGGCGTAGCGTAGGTATCTCCGTTTTACGCAACACAATGAGGCTCTTTTTAATTTTGCAATTGCTACTCATATTTTAACAAAGGGCACATGCTAGATCCATTATAATGTCTTCATAAAAAAATACGTCACTAGGAAGAAAAGAATAGGGAAAAAAGGTGCTTCTTGCCTCTTTGTGGTACAGGTAATGAAAAAAAATGGCCCTGGTCATCGTGAGAGGAGCGGCTTTTACATAGGCTTATTAATTTATTTATTTTCATTTCAGATTTACGGAGAAAAATTAAGTATTATCTATATTTTCATTTATCTTCGAAAAAAATGTTCTATCTTTCGTTTCTAATCTTTCTAATTCTATTCTCTTGTTGCTGGTCCATCAGCGTTACCATACATATGTTTTTGAGGTATTATAATATATACCTATAACATTAAAAGAAGCAAAAGGTTTTTTATATTTCACGCTTTTATTGTCTTTCCGAGACAATGTATGTACACTGTCGTGAAAAGGCTAAAACGATATATATATAAACATACATACATAATACATATAAAAGCGACCGTTAAATTCGCCACCCTTATTAGCGTAATCGAACGGAAATTCACACTAAAAAATACTATTTCCCATAATTCCATCGCTTATCCGATTTATTACAAGAGTCGGGAGGTAGTAGGGCAGTAAGTGGAGCTCTTAAACCGGGATATAAATTTCCTCGGTACCCGAGTTGTTGCACTAATCATTTTATGCCACGTTTGTGCGTCTTGATGCAAATGTACATATGTGCATATGTCACGCTATCACGATCCGCGACCAATAGAATTATGCCATTTATGTTTCAAATTAATTAGTATACCGGTTTGAAATTAAAATAATGTATATTCGTATCGTCGTCCAGAAATCTATGATAATTTATTGATTTGTATTTTCCTTTTCTATTTTCCCTACTAGTTTTTAATAAACAGGTCGGTTTTTTATAACGTGAGTAGAAGGCAAGAAGCATTCAGGTATCTTGTTAACGCCTAATGATGAAAAAGGTAAAGTATGTATAATAATAGAATTTTTGAATTTTCAATTATAGTAAAACAAAAATTTAAACAGTTTCTAAATTTGGATTCATGTTCAAGTAAAAAGTGCAAATATATCAAAGTACATACCTATTGCTAATTACAGACTATTTATCAATACATTAGTCTGTGTCTAATAAGTGTAAGGTGTATATTATATACGTCATAACAAAATAAATTGTCTTTTTTAATATTTAATAGTGCAATCGCATTTTCTTCAGTGCCGTTCGGAGCTCGGCGGAACTATAGACGCCGGTTTGCTAGACAAACTCAATCGGAAGTGTCTCCGAGCGGTAATACAAAACCTGACTAGTTTCAAGTTTACACTTATAACATAACAATGAATTCAATAAACCGAAAACGTTATATTGAGATAACTCAATATGAGTAATTGATTTACAGAATTTACAAAAGTATATAAGAATACATTCAATACGGGTATCGAGAAATTCTAATATTAAAAGTAGTTAGAAAGAAAGGCGATATTTCGAAATTCCATTCAAACATTTTTTTTGTTTTTGCTTATGATAATCGCTGAAAACCCAGGCGAATGCCTATAAGGGATCGACCAAGAATTTCGCATCACGTACAAATGAGCGCCCACACGAGAGGTTTCATTATTTTATTCCGCGTATCAAAAGCAGCGGGATTCGACTTAGAAAATCACGAGAAAACCTGCATAAACATTCAAACGGTCGACCATTAACGGCAATATTGGTTTACGGCGGGCAATAACGATCGTGATATCGAAACTATCGTTCGCAATTGAATCGCAAAGAACGAAAGCGAACGGAATTTACGTATGTATTGCTGGCAATGTTTCGGTTATTTCCGCTCGTGCGCCGCTTCATTTTGTTATTTTGCCTGTGATCGCTCTCTATGCGTTTTTCTAGCTGCTTGCCTTTTACAATCCAATAATATAAATCGCTGCTTCTTATAGTTTCTATCATCTTTAAACTGATTGAATCTGTTATGCGTTTCATACCTAATACATAGGATGTCTATAATGTAGGATGTCTATAATGTCTTGTACGGTTGCTAAACATGCTACCAGCATTAAATCTCTTAAAGCTTTTTCATATTTCCTGTAGAAATAGATTCTGACATAGTGTTTTATTTTTATTTAAAAAAATATAGCTATCTGTAACATTGGTCAGTTTTATAAAGAGAGCGTTCAAAAAATTCTATCTGTTTGATTGGTTAAAAAATATGGGCAATATTTGTTTTAAAATGAAATCACTTTGTGAGTCGATTTTTGCTGCTAGATTGAGTTTTACTATGTAGTTTATATCGCAAATAAATTTTGACATGTTTCTATAACAGTATTAGGTACATACATACGTACTATGATTACAATTTAACAGCTAGCAGTATAAAAATTTTGGATAGATCGTAACTTAGAAGTAAGGAAGTATATTTTTCATTACCCCTAATTTAAGATAAATTCTTGGAACCGAAGGGAAACATCATTGTAGTACTAATCATCAGAGTTATCAAAGTTATTTCTGAGAAAATATTAAAGTTAATTGCACGTTTATCGTCGCGTGATCTGTTTATAAGAAACTCAAACACTCATGTAAAGCTACATAATTGTTTTTACTTATTGAACATACCTACATAAAAACTTATGAACAAGCAATGAATCTACAATTCACCAGGATTTCTGTGAAAGAAAGCTTTATGAATAAAATAATGTACACTTATTCCTTCATTATTCCTTTTTTGTCTCAAGCCCGTGGACTTACACCGTATATCATTATGTTTAATGCCTTATGTAATAAACTACTACAATGGATTAGGGTGCTAAGTAGGTCTGTACGAAATCACATCAAGCTCACACGATTCACACATAGGGGCACCTTACATACAGTCTTATTTGGTCGTGGATTGGTCACTACATTAATAGATTAGGTATCATAAGAAGTATAGAAAATAAATTAGCTATAGGTACTCGACATTGGGATTACTTGACTATTATGAATATTTTTAGAATGGAGGTTATTTGAAACTAAGGAGTTTTCAAAATACCTGATCATTTTATGTTATTTGAATCTTTTTAAATAATTTCTTTACTGGTCGTTGTGATGGAATAAGCATTGGGTTGTTAGCTAATATACGTAGTGTAAAGTTAGAATTGCTGTTTTAAAGATCCTACCAAAAGCTCCGAGCGCTTAGTTCTCACGTTATCCTGCAGTATTGTTTTGAAGTGGAATTACCATCGCTGTAAATGTTATTTCATGTAATTAATTATTAATTGATATTTATCTATTTATATAGGTAAGTAATTTATACATCGAAGTCATGTGCACTCGAGTAAAAGTATTTGATAAATATTTATTTATAACTGTCACCTACAATATTAAAGCTTCCCTTCGCAACACTTAAGTAAAGTGTAGAGGTACGTTGCCGAGTTTATTTGGTCGCACCTCGGCGGTCCATTTTAACGTGGAAAACCAGTAACCACATTTCATCTAAGTTCGCCCGCGCTCCGGTAGCGTCGGTGTGGAATTTCATCGATTTAATATAAATCATTTAGTATAAATCGCCCCGAACGTAAAATATTGCTGAGGATAATATTGTTACTTTCAGTTTCCTTGGAAGTTTTCATTTGAGATATACTGTTTAAAAATTTTAAGTTTTTCTGTTCCTATAACATTTCCACGTCTGTCTAACAAACGCGAAAAGTGATTTTTGTATTATCGACTGATGCCATCTGGAACAGATAACAAATCTAACCTTTTATCAGTAAGGTCCGAGTGGACTACCCTCCTAAAAATGGAAGTAAAGGAAATTAGCTGTATTTTGTAATACATTGCGACCAGTTTGGTTTGTCTACCTTCCCGGGCGGCCGTAATGCAAGAAACAATGCGGCGCTACAGAAATAGCCGCGTAAACAAACAGTCGCCCGGCCGCCGCTGCAACGAGAGTAAATGTTTCATTAGTTTACTAAAACTGTGAGTGAATTTTTTTATAGTGAAAACTACTTCGGGCTGTTGAGCAATTTTTGAGAGGCGAAAATCGTGTATGGGTTTGCGTTACCGACATACAATATAAACGGTACCTATATTTGTTCCTTTGGTTGCGATGTGTTGCACTTGAATGTTAAGTTCATTGAAATACATGTAATATGTATAAATAATTTAACATTGTTTATATAATGTTGTTATTAAACCATATAAAAGACTTATATGATATTGTTGCTGGTGGGTGCCGATAGATGAGAAAATCAGAATTTACTGCTATTTAAAAAACCACAGTTAATTTAGAAATTCGAATAAAGCTTTAAGTTTTTATAAGATAGGCAGTTCTTATAACTGCCTATTAATTATGTTTTATCTTAAAGGCGCATATTTAAAATAAATGAGTTGAAAAATGATGTGTATTATTTAGCTTAAACTAAAACACAAAAATTGGGATACAGATTTGATTCCAGAGTAGTGAAATATCAAAAACACGATTAACAAGTCCTGGGAATGTTAATCAAGCATGCAACAGACTGCGTGGATCAGCGTACTGACTATTACGCGATTTTAATTAAACAAGTGGAATTCGCAAACTGTACCTACTGATATAACGGCGAAATGAAAAACTTTAACGCTTTCTGAATACCTAGTACACCTGAAACTATCCGGAAACCGGTTGCACTGAGCAAACTAGTAACAATGTTGTTCTATCACTAATAAGGCGGAACTAAATATTTATCATCTTTATAGCTAACTACTTCGCTAAATCGATATTCGAGCCGATGAAAATAACTCGCAATTTAGACGTTAATGTCTCGCATGAAGTCCGAAAAAACATTTCATTCTCTATAGACCGATAGTAAAACGAGCCATGTCCAAATGTAAGCAAATTGCCGTCACATCTTTTCAACGTCCGGCCGCGGCTATCATTTGCAAGATAAGCGCTTAAAAGCCTCGTGGAAAACGCTTTCAGCAGACGGAATATTACCGGGTGTTGCCGTACTTTTTGCTTTGCATCGAAACTGTCGAGGTTGACTTGTACATGTAGCATAGTACGCATACCGCGTGAATGGTCTTTGAAGACGTTTCGATCGATGTCTATCCTATATTCAGATATCAATGCATTCAAAAAGTATTCTTCATACTTTTAAAGTTGTAACATGCATGCTCGGCATCGCGTCGTGTTCTAATATTTTCATTTTAATAAAATATTCCGAATGTATTGTAAACAAAAGATCTGTAGACGCAATATTCGTACCTACACCGTTTTCGTTTTAGGTTCACTAGTTCCTGAACAAAAGTTTGTATGAAAAACGAGAACATCATACAACAATAACGTGAATCCCGAACGTCGAATCAAATTAGGATATCGAGTTTGTTGTCGATTTTGCGAGGCTCGCAGTGCCGGAGAAACGCCGTGCCTGTACAAAGAACTGGTGAAGTTTCAACGAATAAGATAATGTTCGATCAACCTAATAATCTTAATGTATTAGATTTAGATTACAAAGGGCTCGAGGAGAGAGTAGCGGGCCAGCAGGTTTCCTTTATTTTGCTTGAATAATATTAGATTTTATGATTATCTTAAAAGGATCTCTAGTACTAAGCAACCTGCCGTCGATCGGTATTATAGTAGATAATGCTGCTGTGAGTTGGAAACCCGTATTTCTTTGTGTTCGAATGTTGATGGTGCTAGTCGGGAAGGCGGTGGGATCGGCGAGTTGGAAAGGGGAGCGCGGTGAGGCGGGGGATGCATGTACTTGCAGCGTAATGCCGCTGCACTTGCCCTGGTCAGGAAGCGCGGCGGAATGCCGTCAGTCGCGTTTGTACCACCGCGGGGGGCGGGGCACACGAGGGCAATGCACGCTGCGCCGGCGCAACTCTTTGCCTCCCATTCAATACATCTCCCGACGCTGCTTTATTTACTGTTTGCTACTGTCCCTTCGCAATTGTTAACCTTATTTGAAAATATGGTTTAAGAATTTATTTTCTCAAAAGAATATATTACAATATTCACTTACAGAGAAACAACAATTTTTTAATATAACTAACACACATCGAGGGTACATGTAACATTTCATAGTTTAGAACTGAAGGTACGTAGATAAATTGTTCCGTTGATTCGTGATCTAAAGAAGAACTGTCTGGAAGTGACAAATTGTGACTACATTATATAACCCTGGTTATGTTCAAGTTGAGCAGTTATATTATATTACATATGTAGGTATATATAATTTGGCGCAAACTATACGAACTTAAATGAACACCTGGCGAGGCGAGGAGAATTAAAATTTAACTGGATCCAAACAAGGCGTAGGTACGTTACGCATTGCATATTGAACGCGATACAAATATTCACACGCGGTGTCGAGTACGTCATGCGATGATACTTCGATGTTTCCATCGCAGTTCTGTGTGGTTGGATACCGTAATTCTAGTAACCAAGATCACGTTGCTCGCAATTTTTTAACGTTACAAAAACGGTGAAAACTTTTGATGAGAGCTACGCAAAGAAATTGCGAAAATAAGCCTTATGTTAAATTAACAGTTAATGGTCCTGTCTCGCTTTTATTGAATCATCTTATCAGATACCTACCTACAAAATACATTCGTGCCAGTTTAACTTTTCTATACACATTCAATCCAATTTGATATGCTACCTTTATGTACTCGGCTTGTGTGCGCAAGGACAATGTAATGATTTTTTATAAACGATATTACGTAATAAAAGTCACAACGAATTGTATCACAGACATAATCAACGCAGATTGGTTTCTACGAATGAATAAGCTCTTTATACTTACTGCTACGTGAAAATTATTTGTTTACATCGGAATAAATACAGATGAAACAAAAAGGGACATGGTAACATACTGATTGGATAATTGATTAATTATTCGAGACAAACGCACATTCTAGGCTTATGTGCTACATTATTTACTGCACAACACCATCATGTGAGCTCGTAGTCAAATGCAAGCGTATTTGAAAATAAAAATATTTTTTGTTTTGTGAATGGATTGCAATTTTCGAGGGAAATTTTGGCACATTATTGAACCTAGATGCAATATCTCTACATTCAGTGCATGAGTCGGAATGCAGTGGTTATATGCATACCACTCGCACGGATTATCCCGTAGTTGGCGGGCGGCGATTAGCAACGACCGCGGTCTGCTATTGGTTTGTTCGCAACGTGGTAATAATGATTCATTTTTTCATTTACTATGTCGTTCCATGTTTCCGATAGCTGTTTTTTTTAAAAACTTATCCTAAAAATGTACCCCTAATTTTTGGGATACAAATCTGCATGAAAAAATAATCTTATTAATTTTTAATGATTTTGATAAACATGTCTTTGAATTAACTTTATTACGATTTCGTTTAAATTTAAATATTTTTTCTTATTTACGATTATTGTATTCGTTTATAGATTTACACAATTGGATTTTAATGCGGTGAATGCAAAAGCATTTTGTAAAAAAATATGTTGAATTAAATACCATTATAATTAATATTAATTACTGTATTAAAAGGAATAAAAAGTAGAGAAATGAATTAAACGGTAATTAATTGACTTTACAACTTATTCGAATGACACTAGCAAATCAGTCGCATAACACAGGGATGAAATAATGTGCCAATGGGAATTATTCCGATTTCCGCGTGATCGTACTTGCACTGCGTGTATCAACTAGATAATTATAAAATATCAGCTATATATACCTACCTATATTCACAAACAATATGTATCTCTATTTCCAGGTACGTTCGTGTTGTTAGAGAAAGTTGAAGTAGATATCATTCATTCACATCACTGCGTAAGTAGCAGAGTTATTTTATTTTGCTATTACATTTTTTGTTTTTCGTTCATTTAATATATTAATTAGTTGGAAAGTTCAGCTGTTGTGTAGCGATCGTCCTAAACCCTTCCCGTATAAACTCCAGAGTTGCACGGTAATGACTGCCCCCGCAACTACAGTTTGGAAGAGACCCGTGAAAGTTTTGAAGTGTCAAAAAGTTTGAGCAAAGTGCTATTTTTCAACGTCTGTAAATAACAATATAATACCTTTAAACGATATTTTGGCATCTTAAAAGTGCCTAGCCGGAGGCCGTAATACTAAACTTCCCTTATATTAACGAGGTTTCGATTATTTTTCACTTAAAATGAAACCGATAATCTCATCCAATAGGATAAAAAAATTTCTTAGAAAAAATTGTGGATTTAAAGAAAACATTTTGCGACGACACATAATCCTACTTCCTACTAATATTATAAATGCGAAAGTTTGTGAGTATGTATGGATGTTTGTTACACTTTCACACAAATACTACTGAACCGATTACGATGATATTTGGTATGTAGGTAACTGAAGACCCAGAATAACACATAGGCTACTTTTTATCCCGGAGTTCCCGAGGGATCGGGATTTACATGGGAATAACGAGATTTAGTAGGACTTTGTGTCCTAGAATTCTCCCGGGGTCGGTATTTAGGCGGGAAAAACTTTGTAACACACTGATTTTCACGCGAGCGAAGCCGCGGACACATCTAGTTCCTAAATAAGGAGAGTTCTTTAAAAATTTCGTTCCTATTGAAAACTGAAACCTAGTTTCCAGTTTCAATGCGTCTGTTCGAAGCCCTGGAGGCCCGTGAAGCCTAATTAGGTCCAATTTGGGATTCCGGCGAAAATAAAGCAAAGTGCGAATTGTCAAAGTGTTTCAACATTTTAATTACTGGCAACTCCACTGAATTATAATTCATAGCGGCGAGAACGATTGCCGGCCTGCGGTACACTGGGAGCTATTTAATGTGGAATTCGATTAAGCGTTTTCTATTCGTGCGTAGGCATTGCTTTGTGTATTTCATTGTAGTGTTGATAAAAAAAATGTTAAACGTTTTTTAATTATATAACAGAATACATCTGAAAAATGTAGAAGCCGAACAATTGCTTTGTTAAGTAGTATGAATATGAGGACTTTTATTATACATATTATATTATACATGTGTATCATTTCCGTGAATGTCGGCTAGTGGGACCAGTCATAATTTTTTTATGGAAAGAACAAAATAAAGAAAAACATAAAAGCTTCTTCCGGCCATAAACAAAGGTGAAATATTAAGTGATATAAAGTAGAAAATAGTAATAGTAATAGTAAAAGTAAAATGTAACATTAGAGCCGGCGATGTGTGCAGGCGGCGGCGGG
>DWGJ01001070.1:0-22412 GCA_018246895.1 Aspitha aspitha aspitha
AGTCTTTAATATGTACATTGTAATCATTTTTGTAATCTCAATTTTCTTTTAATATTTTTCGTAAATGACCAGTACAACATTGCGGTTTGCCCTGTTAAATATCTATGTCGCACCATTTCAATCCTGAAACAATTTTTATTACAACAATTAGAGTTTCGGCTTGAAGTGTATGGATACAAGATCCAGTATGCAGTATACCAGAGGCGACCATCTCAGGCCTCAAGAGCAGAAACGCCTTTGATAGGACGGATACTTGCTAATATTAACTGGACTAATATTACTAGCAGTCGTATTCTTGCAGTTCTCTTATCCATGAATCAATCAACTTAATTCACCATAACAGTCCCATTTCTACAGCCCTGTTAGAGGTTGGTTGTGTACGTCCATTAGCGATCGCCCGTTCGTTTGCTATTCTATTTAAAAAAAAGCAGTACGATAAATAATTAATGGTGTGCCATTGTACAAAATATTGTTTTAAAAACGGCCTCGCAGCTGTTTCCGAGAATTTACGTGTTTTTCCTGCTACTGAACAATGAATACTTTTAAATACATTTGGGGGACATTGTAATAATTCACTTTGCAATTTGCGACTTTTCGGAGCTTTCGTAACACGCGTTTTTCGTCCCCCTATTGTAATTCTGTTTAGGTCTAACCTAAGCATACAAATTAAACTCGTGTTAAATTAAGTGCGTAATCGTGAGACGAGATGTACTGAGTTTACAAATGTCTACGATTTATAAAGAGACGCACTTCACTGCATGAATGAAGATATTCTTATTTTTGAGCGTTTAACTTTTCGAAAAACTTAAAATAATGGTTGGAAAATTCTTACTAAATATTTTACGATAACTCCAGAAATGAACTTTAACAATAACTATAACGTTTACGTTGCTCTTATCGTTGCCAGACGGGGCTAAAGGACTCTAAATGATAGCCACTTCAGTTAAATGTCGATTAGGCAGTACGTTTTTTTTTGAAGCATTCAGATTTATTTAACACCATACATATAATACAATTTTACAATAAATTATAATTATATTTATTTAGTACGTTTTATATTTATTAATTTCGAACAAACTTTCATAAAATATTGATATCTTCTACTTTGTAAACAAATTCCTTATTAAAAAGATATTGTTGGATAAAAATAAAAAGAAGGAATTTTGCTTTGACCCGTTGTAACCGACATTTTTATAATTATTAGCATAAATGTCTAGAAAGGTAACGTAAAAGACGCATACCTAATTCCTAAAATTCCTACAACAAAATCTTTTAGATAATTTAAAATAAATTCCAAATATCTGTACTTAGATGAAAAAAAAATATTCAGACGACATACTGTAACTGGCATAGTTCTATCTCGCTTACTTACACAAGACGTGTGTAAAAGTAGTTCCTACCTACTATATATTATAGTAATTTTTTTAGGAAACAGCTTGATTTAGAAAAAATACTTTGATTCTAATTACAAATAAATTAGTACGTCTAGTAAATATAAAAATTCAGCTTATTTGTACATATCAGAAGAACTTTTGAAGTAGAATACGCTTTTTCTTCATTATTGTGGGATTTGTATGATTATGTTGACTTTTATAGATATTTATTGTAAATGAGAACTGTTCTACGTGCGAAAAGTTTAAAGTGGCTTTATCTGGTACATTTCTTTTCCAATAAGCTTTACAGATTTTAGGTTTCAGTAACAGGCTTATTAGAATGGTGCCCTTACACATTTATGCCGTAACACAGGGTCACACCTAGTGCGGCAGACCTGGCTAACACTTTAAATTATAACATAACATATAACTTTGTGTTGAATAGTCCATTCATTAAGGAAGGCTTTAGGCTATATAGCATCACGCTATAACTAATAGATGTAGCGTGACGTGCTTAAAATAGTTTTTTTAAAGATTGTTTTCTAATTAACGCGGGTGAAACCACGGGGGACACAGCCAGTAGTTGAAATAGCTTTGCTGTTAGAAACGACCCAAATAACTTAGGTACACAGGTGATACCTACCTGCTTTGTTTTATCTGTGAAATTCTCTCTATATTAAAGAACGAAGCCTAAATAAATTGCCTACTTAAGCCTACAATCCGTTCCCTGGCGGAAATAGATACAGGACATCCTGTTAGCTACATAAATAACACGCGGAGCGGAAGCAGTGGGAGTTCCGAACGGAATCCACTTTAACCCGTAGCTTATCCTTCCGGGTATTTTTTGGCCACTTTATAAAGAATCAAGCGGACTATTTAAGATAGGTATATTTAAGTACGAAAACTCCTCAACACAAATATAGTGAACAGTTTCCAATCAATACTGTCCTGGTAAATTTTCCTTAAGTGTTATGGAACTGTCAGAATTACTCAAGTGATAACGAAACTCAGAGCAAATTATTTGATTTCGGTTACGAGCTTAGCTTTTATGTGTTTTTGGAACCACTATTAATCAACCCAACCTTCGGGTTTCGATATAAGCCTCTATAAAGCTAACTAATAACTATTATGAAAATACCTAACAAAATTACCCCTTTGCAGTTTCCTGTTAGAAACAATTAAACAGCGTGTAAAGCTGTAGATATCGGTGAAGTAAATCGATGGGGCTTTCACCCCAAAGTGTATCTTGTGTTGTTGAGGTAATCTTGGTTGGCGTGTTTCTGTACCTAATTTAAATTAGCCAATCAGTACTCGAGTTTAATTAGCTTTTCTTGCGTGACGCAATTGAAAATTGTAGAGTAACCTGCCTTTGTTTAGTTTAAGGTCCGATGCTCGCGTGTGTGATATTTATAAATATTATTTTTATGTTGACAAACAATTTTCCTATTCCCAATTGAAATTTTTACATTGACCCGAAGCTAGCTTATTGTTAGTTAAAAGTAGATTTTTGGCCGATCATATCTCGTGCGTCAGCGTTAATCCGGCGATGACTGATTTATTATATTTTTATACGTCTCATGAAATATCGATGTAAATATTGATGTGATAAAGATATAGATTACGTGATGTATATTGGGAAATGTAGAATTATTTCGGTCTTCGTGTTAACACATTAATGTCTTTATGCTGTTCGGTTAACGTCTAATATTGTGACTTTGAGTGAGTTGTGTGAATTTCAGTGTGTATTGATTAATTACATCAATTAATTAATTTTATTTATATATAAATTTATTTGTGCCAAATAGCCCAAGTGCGACTTAGCAGACTTTGCACCCACAATAAAGACCTTGAAGGATTTCAAGTTTCATAATGATATTTTTCTTCGCCATTACCTATAGCTAGTGATGTTGCTAATACAAGAACTCACGGTCCATTACAAAGTTAGGACAAGTATAAAAACAAAATAATAGCTTTTTACTGTGCTGGCATGACATATACCCAACAAACAAGTTTTATTTTAATGAAATGCCTAGTTTAGAAGGAGCCTGTATAATTTGATTGTAAATAATATACAGTATGTGCTAGTGCCCAGCCGCTTCCTCGAATTAATGAAAGTTAACTTAAGACAGTGTAGTTTGAGTTGAGCAACAGTTACGACCTAGTTAGACCGAGGGCAATGTATTTGTAAAGTCAGACATGCATATTTGCTGAAGGAATAAAGAAGTAGGTAATTTATTGGCATAGTTGATTAGAATAAAGCGTGGCGTGATACAGAAGACATTTCGGAAAAGACAAAAGAGAAGACAAAGGACAGAAAAAATAATGCGAAAAATGTCATGTCGAAAAAAACGTTTATGTCGCTATTACAATATTTACAATCACTTAGTGCAGCTACTATGCCGTTTACTGTTAATACAGACACTGTATCTACCAATACAGTGGCGTTTTTTCGGTCAATAACTGCATCTGTCAATCTGACAGAAAAATTGCCGCGAAGAATAATACATATTATTAATCGTATCATGTCAGTTTTGAAAATAGAACGTAAAAAATCATTTTACTATTGAATTGTATTATACTTAAAAATTAAGCCGATTTTGGTATGTTTTACTATGGATATTAGTGAATAACACAGTCAGTAAATTGACGTATCTCATAGAAATATTGACATAATGTAATAGTTGTACACCTTATCAATTTCATTACTGCTTTAGCTTATCGGTATTTTTACGTATCTACATACATATGTGAATTTCTACATACATACATTACAACATACATATATATGTGAAGAGTAATAATATCCTTAAATATACTCGATGACGCCATATCTTCTTGAACACCATTTATATGTCTTGATAGATCTACCCATTGTCTGGCTTGATGGATTTATTATCAGAGATATCCTATTATGTCAAACGAGAAATATGCCATCCCATACTCTTTTTCCTATTGATTAATAAAATATTTCGTTTTCTAATTACATAAACGGATAGATTCGCGAGACACTTTTTGTCGTTGTTTTAGGAAAAAAGCGTCTGTTACTTTTTTGAATGCCTTGACATTGTAGATTTACGATTAATGTTTTAGGTTGTGAATTTTTTTTGCCCTACGTAGGATAATGCTGAGTGGTCGGTGTTTTTTGCTATCGTTAGGTAAGGTTCGTTTAACTTTGTCGGAAGTTTCCGAGGCACTTTATGAACTTCCTTAACTATGTATATCTTAGCATTAATCTGTATATCCGACAATCTGTATTGGAGTATCACGGTGCTTTAAGCGTTAGCTCATATACCTCCATACATATATGGACATCGTGTTCGAAATCAGCAAGTTGAAATGGACATAACATAACAAGTGGCCATATCATCGAAAATCACGGTGAACTGGTAAACTGAGGAAGAAAAAGAAGAAAGAGAAATAACACTGGGTACACAAAACTCGGAGCCAGGCGAGAAGGCGCTTATTAAAAGAAGTCAAATTATGATACACTCAGAAAGCTCAATACCGAAACGAATCTGCCTGATTATAATCAGGAGATGCTTATGGCTAGAAATAAAGGCTCTTAAACACTGACGGATGAAAGTGTTAACCCTCTACGATTGTGGTGACATTCGTAGCTTCGAAATAAACATAAAGACGTCTGCGGCTGACTATTATCGCCAAGAATTATGACTTTATTCCACCGTTAACATAATGGACAAATTCTCAGTTGTTGTTTATGTAATATAAGCTCACAACGATTTCAAGATTAACCGTAAGACATAGCAATATGTCAGCTAGGTATTTGCTCTGACCTATCATATAACATCGAAAACCTCACATCATATTCATAAGTGTATCATTGTCGTCTCTATTTAAATATTATAGATTATATTCAGTATCAAATTAAGATAAAAACCGAATCAATTCAGACAGTCAATTCTGTTATATGTATATGTATATGTAGGTAGATAAAGTTTTCAAATTTGTACAACTACAGACAATAACTCAAAGTGTAAGTAGGTACCTCCTACACGGTGTAAAATTAAAACTTTTTAATTGTCGCACTGATCGCTAGCATTTTCGTCGGAATGTAACTTTTAAATGAGGATATTTAGTTTAAGGTAAAATTATTTTACCTTTTTGTTTATATTTAAATTTCCTTTAAAGTGTGACTCACCCTAGGAAGCGCAGTGCCGAAAGTTTTTATTTTCCCACTAGGTCTTCTGCCGTACCTAACCAAAATACAATAGAGGACAGAGGATCGAATGTATCTCAAACATTTTCATTTGCAAAGGTTAACACCTCTTTTATCACAAAGGTTTTTTTCCAGATTCCGGCAACATCTCCCTGGACTCCGCGTTCTGTACGCTGATGGCGTCTTCCCCCTTGCTGGAGCTGAGCAGCATCTTCTTCTTCTTCGTGCCCGCGATCCTCATACTCTGCTTGTATATCACAATGGGGATCCACATAAGGTACATACATACATACTGTCACGCCAGGTCACTAACGGGGTAGGTGTACGTATGCACATAAGGAAGATCGCTTTTATTTATTACTAGCTGTGCCCACGGCTTCGCGTGGAAATCAATGTTTTCCCCATTTTGCTACATTTGTCATTGTTGCTTCACTCCTATTAGTCATAGCATTAAGTTATACAGCCTATATAGCTTTCGTCAATAAGTGGACTAGTCAACACAAAAATAATATTTCAATTCGAACCAATAGTTCCCGAGATTAGCGCGTTCAACCAAAGAAACTCTTCAGTTTTATAATATCAGTATAGATTAAAACATCAATTGCATTTTTTAAGATAAAAGGTATTAAACTGAAGTGGTTCTCTGTCTAAGAATCTTTTATTTATTTAGAATATTCTTTCGTTTAAGCGTATACAAATATGTATAAAGTCAATAATTGTTGGTACAATTTTTATAAATTGTTGTTCATTGTTGTTCATTATTCTTCATTAACCAGGGTAAATCTTGTTTAGGTATAAGGTAAAGTAGCGTCTGTAGTAGCGGAAATTATAGAGACATTGTAATGCCAGCCATTGAGTAGCCAGCAAAGTTAGCAAAGTCCGTAGTAAAGCCTTAAAAGTGGTGAAGTAGGAAAGTAAGCGGGTAAACAAATTTCGAACATTTCCCAATAACGAGTTTCCAACTCTCAGGGATTCTTTCTTTTATAAATTTCCGGCAATTTTTCAATAATCATTAAAACGTCTACTATTACGCGAACAATTAATGCGTCTTTGAGCTTTTATGGCCTCTAAATTTACGGAAGCCATAAATAGGCACATCAAACACATTTCAAGATGTTGTTTCATCGCCAAAGTCGAAAACCAATCTAAAATACAATATTTAACATTACGAGTCAATAAGGTATATTATTTAATTTTAAATTATAATAGTTATTCAAGTATTATTTTTACGTACATCTATGAAGAGACATTCGTTGGTGTACTTGTTACCTACCGACTAACTTCTCAACAAATCCCCTCTATGTCTACATTGTGAGAGCGATGTTTCGTATCTGTGTTACGATTTAATTTATATAATTGTTTCAAGAAAATGTTCTCTTTAAGTGGAATAGAATCTGGGAGTCCTACATAAAATTTGTGATATGCTATATCGGGTAGTAAACTTACGGCTTTGCGATGATTTTAACTTTGAGCCTTTAAATTGTGTTAACTTTATATAGTTCAAAATTTTAATTTCAATAATTACAGTTGATTTTTATATCCAAAGTTTGACTACCATTAACCGTTATAATGGTAGACTGGTAGAATATATTGCTTATAGTAATAAAATAAAAATATTTACTTAAATCATTTAAAAGCTATGTAAATTATTTTCAGAGTAAATTTAATTAACAAAAAAATTAATATTCCACTTTTTTTACTTACGCCCAACGCAATGGACGAGTGACGGCTAGTTAATTACGTACTTCCAAAATTTGCAAATAAATAGCCCTGGATGGTGGGAAGTTTATTTTAAAACACTGAGATAAAAATACAGACTGCACATAAGCACGCACTAGGCACTAGCCAGTACTATATTAGTCCTAAGTATAATACATAGTACCTACCTTATTGTATGACACTGATAACAAGTCATTTAAAGCACTACATAAATCGTATCCCAAGGCACTTGAACCTGGAAGGAATATTGAAAAAAGGAGAATATAATCAATCTTACCCCTCAATTGAAACGTAGACGACGCAATCATTTGGACAGACTCTGCTAAAAACGTGTATCCATCATCCATTGAATATCCCCACGAAGTTATAATAACTTTTTTCATTTCGAGATTTCATTGTCCGAGAAGCTAAGAGGAAAATTCTCGGGATTTACGAAGAAATTATTCATGGAGCGTGTTTCTGGCAAACAAGGTGTCTTAATTCGTTGCATGACGATTACATATGAATAAAATATAAGTGGAATATTTGCTATAGAAATAGCCTTACGAATCTCACACATTTTGTTCTAAATATTTCAACGCGTCGAATGATGATGTGTGAAATCTGTAAGCAAATCGATTCGAGACTATGGATTCATTGAAACAAAATTATTTTTGCACAATAATCGAGGCGTATTTCTTTCTCTAACTGTTACCCACGACTACGGCCACGTAGGCAAAGAATTTATTTTGTTCATACGCTCGCTCATTGCGCTCGTTACGCCATCTATATCGCTTATTTGATTAAAACATCTTTTCCTATAAAAATCCCATATATTTCCTCAAAAAAACAGGTTATGTCAACTATCCAGCCTTTCAATTGTGTCCATACCAAAAATCACATCAATCGTTTTCCGTTTTGAAGTGAAAGAAGGGCAAACAAACAAATACTTTCGCATTTATAATATTAGTAAGAATGCGGCAAAGAGAAATTTTGCTTTCGGGTTTTACCACATTAGTATGCTAGACGTGGTTGGTGTCGATTTAGGTCGGTTAGGAGCTTCATAGGCCCCCACTCTTTAATCACAAGCGCTTACTTTTGCACGGCTGTTTTACATTTCATCCTTTTTTCCACGGGGCTTGTGACTTTTATATTATCTTTATTCTAGCATTGTCCCATTCCAAATCTAAACCTAACTGCGTTATTTTTTATTTAGTGAAGATAACGACAAAAAAATGTGACGCCATCGAATTTTATATTTTGCGTTAAATATGTTGTAATACTGATACTTGTTTCAGATCAACTCGACTCACCAAAAGAACCAAAGTCGGTCTTCTCAATGGCCACATTCACGGGGAGACTCGACAAGCGAAGTCTCGGAAAGCGATCATCAGGATGTTAGGTGAGGCAAATCCTTATATACGTAACTGGAAGGTCACCCACTGACCCAGAAATCATCGCATAGTCAAAATAGCTGAACCTAGAATCGTGACACTTTGTAGTAAGTTCTATAGGTATGTATATAGCGTAAGCTAAGAAATTGCGGTAAAAAAAAATTATTAAGTTAGACTCCTGAAAATTTAGATAGGTACAAGAACTTGGTTATCCAAAAAATAATGGAAATTCAATTTCTGCGCGAGCAGTCGCCAACTAAAGCTAGTTCATAATATTTTTTTAACTCTAACTGTAACCTTCAGACTTATTTTTTCATGAACCTAAACGTAGACAATACTTATTCAAATTGGAAACGACATAACATTGTCTACATTTTGAGATAAGGACTCGCCTATATTTGTACATAATATTCTAGAGTCCGTGACACGCATATAACGTAATAAATAAATATAACATTAACACACTAATAAGTCCGACGAAATGATAGGGAAGGAAGTTAGTAAGGAATGAAAGAGAAAGTCATAATTGAGTTGTCCCCAAATTAGTTAATTGAAATTATAATTAACAAGCCAAAGGAATTAGCTACACTGATAACAGAATTTATGACGCATAAAACTGCTCTCCGCGGACTACTATTAAATAAATAAATGAGGAATGCAATATTTTTTAAATCATCGTAAATTTTATTAGCAAAGTAATGTTACATTAAAGTATTAAAGTATTGTTAAAGTATTCTTCAGTTTTGTTCACAGGACACCTATAATTTCGTTTCTAGTGCTGCCTATATTAATATTTAATGTGATCTTGAAGTAAAATGCCCAACAATTTCGCGGAACGAAATAAAACTTGTCAAAGAGTTGCCTGTGAAATCGACTATACCAGTTAAATGAACCGAAACGTAACAATTTACTATTTAGATGTCCATATTCTGACTGTTTCGTCTAAAGTTATAATTTCAATCGATATTTTTGAAAGTCAGTCGTATTACGACGTTATTTTATTATACAGGCAGATGCTACTCATACATCTATGGTCTATATTAGTATATTTACATACATAACAGCATAAAAACTTCTACATATATGTACATCCAATGCGGATAGAGGCCTAGCCTAGTGGTTAGGTAAGTTATTAAACTGGACCGTAGATTCGATACCCATAGAGAAAAAACATTTGTAACACCGCGAGGCACAACAGGTAAATTAATAAAATGAAGTTATTGAAGGTAGGAAGGTAATGATGTTACCTAAGAATTAGGTCACATCGCGACCTATAAATGAAACTATTAACTAACCTTCGAACGCTTCTAGACATTTTGTTTATGGTACCATAGACGAGTTATGATGAAAATAGAAGAGACTAAAGACTCGTCACCATAGCCGAAGGAATATTTTTAATTGAGATGAAAAAAAGGTATAGATAAAAGAGATAAAACAAATATCATAGCGAAGTAAAGGTATAAAGATAATAGACAAACAGGGAGCTTTTCATCAGGTTGTGACGTCATTTACAACACCAGGTGGAAATTGGGTGATCGGAATTTCGAACATGCATCGCACCTACCTGCTCATCTGCATTCCACGCTGACAACCTTGGAACTGCGAAATTGAGTTACGGACCCTTACGCTGCTAGCAGTTCGATGATATTATCTTGAAATTAGGTCACACAATATAAATTGTTGTTCAAGGTTGTGTATACGAAACATTTTCTGTTGCTTAAACATTGTTAAAGTGTAACATAGACATCGATAGCTTAGTTGTATTATTGCAGTCTCCCACTTCGAGGGACTGGGTTCAAATTGTTTAATTGTTCATAATTAAAAATTAAGTAAACCTCGCTTTAATTATATAGTTGACGTTATTCTGTATAAGTAACAGTACGGGGCATGTTGTAGGATTATTGAGATAGATTTTAATAACATTTGCTTTACATTGAAGTAGTGGTACAGCGCGAGCCATACTACGTGTTCTGCCAAATATATGTACATATGTTGGAGTAATTTAAAAGATGTCTCATTTAAAACATTTTATTATGAGCTATAATTTGTTTGTGCTTTTATATAAAGTACAAACGTTTTTTGTAAAATCTACCTTTTTCATTGTTTATTTGGTTTCTTTGTTCATTTGTAGTATAATGAAGCGAGTGGCATGTTGTTACAAACAAATGTTTTTTGACGTACCGAATAAAATATTTTAAGTATGTAAGTATAAAGATGAGCGTGTAGATAATTTAAAACTATGCTACCTATTTAAATGGACGTAGTTACAGCTTCGTTGTGGGAAAGCTAAAAGTCCACGACTGCAAAAGTCCGCGATTCTGTATGTTTATGTTCTGTACTAAAATAGTACAAGTGTTTAACAGAAAACTGAACTTGTTTTTTTCATTTTCAATTTATTTATTTATTTCATCTTTTTTACACAGCCGGAGTTTTTAATTTTTTAATTAATTTCGGATCTAATACGAACAATAAATCGTTATAGGTATACGAAAGTAGTTGTTTAGAAATATCGGTTAACCTGTTCTAAGAACACAGTAACCTGATTACCAATTACAATAACAACAATATTATTATAAGATTTTCCACGATTTAGTTTCGTAATATTATGTTTGATGTTAGATAATATTTGTATTTTTGATATAGGTACTTACTGTTACACTGAACGGTGAACGGTCGTCTCACAAATAAAGATTAAAGAATTAATTGGACAATAGAAATACAAGGAGTAACGTTTCATTCGTGGAAATGATTACAATAAAATAATTGTATTACGATAAAAAAATGTATGTTATAGCCTAGTTTCGTTTTGAGCCTTACTTCAGGGATCTAGGCTGAATACTGGCACGCATATCTACTTGTATTACCAGTTACATGCGTTTTATAAATTAAGAGCAAAATGTCGTAGATGAAATCTGCCGACCTGAGAATTCTCCATAATGTTATCTGAGGTATGCAGTCTGCCGACCTAACCAGGAACAGCATGGCAGTTCATCGTTCTCCTTCTTAGAATTTGCGTTCAAAAGTGGAACAAAGGATTGATGATAACCATTATTTAATGCCTATAGTCCTTACAACGTTTAGCATTTTTATACGCGTCGCTGTAACAACATATTACCTACTTTCATCTTACTCGTATATTCGAAAAATCTATGCTCGGTTTTCATATTTGAAATTCAACGAGCGCTCACAAACTACAAGTGATTAAATATTTATAAGTCAAATTGAATTCTATTATATTTATTATAATGAGGAACGTATACATCGTACGCCGTGAACCATTTTTAGTCTTTTTTACCTTCGCCTCCAATGTGAGCTCTTCTATATACATTTAAGCTAACACTAATATGCTAACACGCCCCACCTGTGGGTAAAAAGCGTTGAACACTGCACTCCATAAAAATTTCAATGTAGCTCGAAAAATCGATTTCCCTAGAGAATACTGATTATGCGACGAAGACAGAAATCCCCGCTTTAACGACCAGGGACGAGTCTGAGAGATTATATAATTGTTTCATACATGTCCCCCGCCACAAAAATAAAATTAGACTTTTATTCCTCAGTATATAATATCTCAGTATATAAATGCATACTTTTTGAATTATGATGTAATTCGTTTTAGGACTGAAGTTTTAAGGTATCTTTAGAAATAAGCGAACATATAAACTTTGGTCACCTGTATGTGCAGTGCAGGGCAGTGCAGGGAATTGGTAGACATGAAATTTAATAGGAAAAGACTACAATTACAACTAACGCCCAACTATGCGTCTGTGTTTTATAAGTCTCGAGGGGCAGACGTGTAGGTACGTAGCACATATAAAATGTAGAGGTAGCATTTTTGCCACGCTTGTAACTACACAATCATTCCCCGCCTACATCTTGTTAAACATAGTCATATGCCAGTCACGTAGCAGGTTTATTAGTGAAATCAGCTTGAACCAATTAAGGAATCGGGTAAGATATGTAATTAGTTTTACACTGATTGATATCGACAAAAATTTCATATTAAAGTTTATGTGAATATTTCGCAATTTATCTGAACATTTACATACAACTACGCTCGGCATTTTCACTATAAAGACAATTTTATACCAAAATTCTACTTATACTGAAACATGATCCTCCAAAACACCTCTAATACGAGATGTTTTATAGATATAAAATGTCGTTAAAAATGTCCACTGGATTAATGGAGCGGCTATCACTTTAGCAACAAAATATTTCAACCGAGTGTTACTTAATACCTGGTGAAATAGTATATGTACAACGCGCAGATAAATTAAATATACCACTATTTTGAACGTCTGAAAAATCTTTATTGAAATAACTCCGAGCTATTATTAATAACAACGGCCACATTTAATCTGTTTAAAATGATACTATTAAAAGTAAGTGACGCTATTTGGAAAACAGGTCTCATTGTTAAGGAATATAATGGGTAAGATATCTGGGCGACTTCTTTGCGGGAGTTACTCTAGTATTCAATACAATTCACGCGAATCAATTTATTTGCGACAGTTTAAATACAAGTAGTAAATTTTCTAAATTCTGTTATACCAAAATCAAGTAACGTCTATCCATTTACCTTTACAAATCGAAAGTCTCGGCTCTATTCGGTTTTCTCAATCAAACACAAAAATACATACAAACGCTCAATCTTGCATTGTTTTATTTGTCGTTTCATTTGCCAGAGTCAATTTATTTATAGTCTAAATTAATGAATGAACTCAAACTATATTATATAACAAACTCACTACCAATTTAAAACAGCAAGCTGCCTCATAATAATTTAGTCTGGTAACATATTTAGACAAAACATAATGACTTGGTAACGTTAAGACCATATTTTGTCCCGGAATTAGTGGTTATAAGCAGATAAGTTTCAATAAAGTTGAAGTTATTTATTTCTAATCAATAACTTTCATTCTCATCAGACATTAGGTAGTCTCGACATTGAAACGGAACTTTTATGTCTAACGGGTAATTGGGATCAGTCTATGATTAGGTAAAAAATTCTAGTCCACTTGTGTGGAGTATTAAATCAATATGAGAGAGATTATTAAGTCTTTCAATCTTGTTCTACAATAAATCTCGCAAATTAATTACGTAATTAACACCGCGTACAATTAGGGGCACCATTAAAGCCTCCAGACAACAAATTAATGTACTAGACTGGGTTATTTTATCGCCAAACGCGGCCTTAATAGCAAGACTGGAGAGCTTGTATCTACCATAAAATTATAGAAATTTAAATCTGACACTGTGTGTAACATTGCGTGTTCAAACACGAATGCCGTCCACTTTGCCACTTTTATACCTCATCCTTTACATAGTGATATCTTCAAAATATGCTGGTAAATTGATTTATTTATTTCGTTGTTAAATAAAAATAGAGAGAGAAAAGATAGCTAATAATATGTCAGGTGAGGTTTGATGAACTAATACTTATACTAAATAATTCGTCTAGAATATGTGTCGAAAATACATTTTTTAAGTTCTCTAAAGCATGTTACATCACGACTCCTTACGGTTGATTTAACTGATCTTGATGTATTTTTCACCGACCTGTACTTAGTACAAGGCTTATTCTGACGCGACCTACTTTTCGATCTATCTACCCGTAGATGTCAGACGCAGTGTGGCGTCGATAACCCTATGTGCCAGGTTTCAAAGCTTAACTTCGTTAATCTTCACCGCGTCTGGCATGAATTGTCTTTGTACTCGAATAAATATATTTTTATTCTTTCCTAATAAAAAAATTATAACATATTTGTTCGTATCTGTGGACATTCTCGTTACAAGAGCGGACCCACGTCAAACAGATGAACAACAAAAGGGTTGAAAAAAATGTCATTCATCGTATGGTATCGTAGGAATACACATTTTAGGTCGCTCCAGAAATATCTATTCAGTTTCAAATATCGAATTGCGAAACGTTATTTTCAACGAAATTTTGACATTTCAAAGGATTTATAGCGATGCTACAATATTTATTGCGTTTAAAGCAAATGTATAATAACATATTACCAGATATGTATCATTCCGATTAAAGCTGTGTCTATTGCTGTGACACAGGTCGAAGATAGTTTTCGTGTTTAAATGACTTTAACTTCTAAAATATATCTTATGAGCGAATATATGCAGAGATAGGCGGTAAAAATGTTATAGGTATAATATGTCACGGTGCCATTATTTTACTTACAATTTGTTTTCTAAAAATTGAAGCGGTAAAAATTTTTGTTATGACTCTCCACTCTACCTATCCCTATCTTTAATAGGCGTGATAATATTCGTGTATATATTTCGTCGCATGTTTCAAAACAGTTCTCAAAGACGTAAAATTATATTAACCCTCATGTTAATAATTCTCACACACTTCTAACACAATATCACGGACGTAGAACTAAGTTAACATTTCTATTAAGATAATTCTGAAAGACAGCAGTCGTAAAATTGTCTTAAGTATTCCATTGAATTAATTCTGCGTCTGTGAGACCGCACAATCAGTGTTACGTTAATTGAAACTGACTTAATGTATCCTACATATTCAATTTGGAGAGCTGAAAGTTCCTATGCCCCTAAAACATTTACGATCCACGTCATAACTAAACAATTCAACTCATAACGTTCACACTGCTAACCTATTTCCTTCAATGTTATCTTAGACTATGCCTAGGGTTGCCAAAAATTTAAAAATTAACAACTTTCTCACTTTCTAACCCGAGTGTACCTAATTTGTCTTCGTTTGTCTTCTCGTTAATGATGGCTTTCCTGTTAGTAAGTGTCACGCGATACCGACATCTTTGGTTTTTATAATATTCCATTCATAATAGTATCTACTTATCTTTAATATAGTCTTACTATTTCAGTTTATAACTGAAGGACAACGCAGACGAAAAGGTAGATTTCAAAAAATATTTCTCTTCTTTTAATGTTCGCGTTCCTTTATATATCGCAATAATATAATATTTGAAGTTGTAATAAAATAACAGACCACAAAATCCATCAAGTTAATTTTACAAAAACTTGCTAAAACAACTGACCGTTTTCCAATTATGCCAATTTCCTCTAATACCCTTAAAACCTGTTGAACATTATTTGTAACAAAGAGTCCGAACGATTGCAAAATCTCGGTCTAAAATCCGAATATGTCGGGTCTAATTCAACGGAGCTGCCTGGCAAGGCTGGCAACCCGAATTATGCTTTGCAACATCGAAATAGCATTTTACATTTTCTCACTCAACGTTATATCTGAGTGAAATCTAACTTCAACACTGTATGCCAGATGATCAATTGTTTTCATAGCTTTTCAGTAACATTGTGTTTTATACATTTACTCGTACATTTAAACTTCATTTCATAATTTAAAACTGTTATGATAACACCTTTAGTGCGTAGTGGCGTAATATTTAGAGTAGGTATTACCATTATTTTCGGATAGATTTTATTCATTTCGCGAATTAAATTACAATTTATAAGAAAGTTCCAGTAACCAATTCGTTGATGATAAGTAGGTACAAACTAAGCTTAGTCGAAATTGATATATATATTAGAATCTGTGTCAAATATGTAAAAAATTGATGATAACATAATAGTTGTAACAAAAAAGGTCGAAAAAAATATTGTTTGTTACAGCTTTATATGTAGAAATTTGGCAAATGGAATACGGGATTAGCGCCTTAAATCCTTTCGAATAACGAAATGTAGGTCACGTGGCGGCTTAACGCATTTTTAGAGTCACGGCTCATAATTTGATAGCAATCGTGTCACTTTGTATGGTGACATAACAATTTCACGTTCTGAAAATGGCTATTGGCTATTCTATTACCATCAATGCGTCATTTAATATAAAAACCTCATCAGCTTTTAATCGTTTTTCTTGTTGATATCGGTCTCCTCTCAGGATGAAAAGGGTTAATGTTTAAGGGTTAGGTTAAGTTAGGTTTCTTTATTAGAATATTTAATAACCGAAACGATTAGTTATGTAGGTAATTAAGTTATTGTATCATAGTTCATTTATTTCTTGTAAGCGATTGTTTAATGTTAATATTAGAAATATGTATAAAGTTCTCAAACTATTTTGATAAAAAGTTTGACGATATAATAAAATTGTAAGCCTAAGATGGTACTCAATTCAGTCTTTGAAAATTTCTCTTTGACGATGAGCACGGTCGTTGACCTATATGAAAATTATAGGTATTGATACTCACCACATAAACAAGCTGCCATCAGCGTGAATAAATGTATGAGTAATTTGGAATAGTCTTAACTGTGTAAGAAGTATTCAGGCCAAGCTGACGGCAAAATGAATAAGAAATGTAAAGTAAGAAATATTTTAAGATTTTACCTGAACCTTCGAAATATTTGAAGATCTTATCTAAGTATGAGAAATATTTTAAGAGGTTACAATCTTATCTTCTCAACTTTTGTTATAACATCAAATAAAACGGTCAAGATTTCAAATCAAAATACTTTGTAAGCTCACTTGAACGAATTGGAATTCAATTAAATTAGGTCTTCACACAATAGAAAACATCTCAGAGTCATGATCTGGAAGTAAGTTCAATACAAGTATGAAATACAAGGAACGAGAATTGGAGTGGAACAACTCGGTCCTAACTTTATGTGGAATTCATAAATCGGCTTTAATAAACGCTGCAATCGAAAAGCAAACATATGCATATAGTAATAAAATTGCTTTCAGCTTTGGCGATAGAAATATTTCGTATCGAATCTAACCAGTACCTACTTGTCAAAACAAATTCTTTATACTTAAAAAAGTAAAGCAGGAATAGGTAATTTGAATTCATCAATATCTATGAATAAATTATTCATCAACATTCATAACAATATAACTCCGTAGTTCTTAGTTACATTTAATTGTAAATACGATAAGCTTCTAAATAAGGTTAGTGAAATAATTAAGCGCTTATGCTTTCTCCTGCATCTGGTATATAACTTTTTTGTCGACGAAAAATGAAACGTGAACAATACTGAAATATAGAAACATTTGGACACTGGCTCCCAAGACTAATATCTGAACCACTCACTATCGCTGTGGTTTAAGGAATGTAACAGCATTCGGGTAATAACCCGATCATTCAGTATTGTATTGATTCATTTAGCTAAATACTACGTACCTACGAACCTACGTGGTTTGGTGGTAAGTACATCAATGTCGGAGTTATTTGAAAAGTGCTGTTAAAACCAGCGGCACCCTCTTTACCGAGATTAAAAACAAAAATAATGTCACACCATTCATCACTCCGGATAACTAATTACCAACATTATCTAGAATACCATTAAATATTGACAGTTACTCAGACGAGGGTTCCAATTAAACGTTAGCCATTTTAACGACACGTATTTCCCTTTTGAGATGTTTTATACATATTAACATTGCCAAATTAAAATTGATTTATTTATTTGGGAATCATACAATACAAGGTTTACACAAATTTACATACATCATTTTAAAAACTCATTGATCAGTGAAGTTTCAGTTTATTCATTATAAGGTATCATTCACTCAATGAAGGTCATACATGTTGTAGTCATCGGCTTTGTTGCTAAATGCTAAGGGTTATCTCTACGAGATCATAATTTGTTTTGGGTTTTTCTAATAAAACTGATGGACAGAACAGACAACCCTAGTACCAACTGCAACCCGCGGTTTTACACCAGTAAAATATTATTTTAGTAGTGAGTAATTCATTTGTAATAAAAGTAGTCATGTTACTCATTATAACATCAGCTATCTGCCAGTGAAAGTCTCATCAAACGGCCTAACCGTTTTGAAGATTAGCCGGTACAAACAAACAGTCAGACATAAAAATCAAAAATGTTTTTTTTGTATCGTATGGATTTAGTAAAAAGCTGTAATTGTGACATTACAAACAGACATAGATAATATAACAAAAGGGAAGTGTCTAGATTAGTACAGACTTGAAGTCATTGCTTTACGCTATGGATGGTTTAATGAATAAACGTGGTTTAGTTCTCAAAGTTCAATAACTTTGAGGACCATCCGCGCGTTCTGTTTGAACCCACTTGTAGTTTGTAATATGAGTTCACTACTCATATATATCATGAGATTGAGTAATATTAATATGAGATTGCAACATGAAAGCAGTGATAGCCTAGTGGTTTGAAATTCAGCCT
Source organism: Aspitha aspitha aspitha (assembly GCA_018246895.1). NCBI lineage: Eukaryota > Metazoa > Arthropoda > Insecta > Lepidoptera > Hesperiidae > Aspitha > Aspitha aspitha. The sequence continues at coordinate 18,801 of DWGJ01001070.1, forward strand.
TCCACTCGGGAGGTCTGGGTTCGTTCCTGGCACGCGCCTCTGATTTATTACGTGCGTTTTATAACTAACATTTAAATATCACTTGTTATAGCAAGTGAAGGAAAACATCGTGAGGAAACCTGAACACCTTAGAAATATTATAAGTACATGATATTTTCCGAGGTGTGTGATGTCTGCCAATCCTTCTCACTGTAATAGTAGACCCGATCAACACGTAATAAATTTATCTCTTAATTAAAACTGCTTTCACGCATGTTGCTATTTACATTTTGTTCACTGGAACTGCGAAATTTCCATTTCAACGTCCACTTCAATATATGAAAGACACAACTTAACCGCCAAAAGAGGCATTAACTGCCTACTGTTTTTCACGATAGTTACAACTTAGAATTATTCAAAAAATTGTAGGAACTTTTAGGTCATGTGGTGCCGTATCAAACGGTAACGTATGCTGTCGTATCGTATCGTATTGTATCGATTTTACAGGTGAGTTCGTTTTCAAATGTAAGCCTATACCGAAATTTAATAAAATACCTTTACGTTGGAACAGTAACTCAAATCGCCTAATCAAAGTAACTATAACTACTAGTATTTATTGTCGATCAACGATAGCGTAATTCGCATCATTGTTACCTTTTAACGCGTGTTACCTTTTAACGCGTGTGTCCTTTTCTGACTTCCGCATTCTGTCTGTTCTGATTGGTTAACCTTTCATCGGATTCAATCCGTGGAAAATTTAAGCAGCCCGGCTGACCTACATACATAATAATGACTGCCATGAAAAGAGATACATTTCCCATGAACCGAATTACAGAGATACTCGTTAAGAAATTATTAAAATGCACTATATCTGATACATGTAGTGATTTTTCAAAACTTACAAAAGTTATATCAAATGTCGTCCAAATACATAATATAGTGATATAATAAGTATAGACAAGTCCAGTATTTCGTGAACCTAACTGCTGAGTCGTGTTTGAGTGCCACCCAGGACAAATATGTACAGAAAAAATGCTATTTGTTTTGTCTGGATTTACAAATGTAGGTATACTCATACGTATTTTGAAACGTAGGTACTTAGTCCATCAGTCATCCGGTTTATTAGACTCTGATGACCGAATTATATTTATAGATTAATTTTAAAGTTCTTTTTCTCTTCTGGTCTTAAAATTTGTTGTCGCGTGTTTAACATTTCGTACCTACTTAATAAACTTTACATTTCGCTACACAATTAATAGCGTATTAGATAAGCGAAAACCGTTTAGAACGATTTGTATATAATATGAACATATTTATATGTACTTATATACGTTTTATAGGTGTGTAGGTAGTTGTTATCAGGATTGCCAAGAAAATAATAATATGGAAACATCTGTTTGCAGATGAAAGATGTGGATATTGATTAAGATCATTAGAGACGTTACCAGCACCTATTATATATTATAGTTTCTTCGTCCGTATATTCATGTTTTGTAGGTCGTTAGGTAATTGCTTGCTTACGATAAGATTTATACTTGACTACGACGTTCTATGATTAGCTTCAACTAATTATTTTTTGGTTTGGGTCTAGGAAAAGAAATTTTATTATATACTAGTGGAGCTGACCACGCGTTGCCGTGGTGATAATTATGTTAAATCATATAATATGTCAAATGTGTCAAAATCCCGTACCATGATGCCCGACTAAGTGTTGTCCTAAAAGAAAACATTGATTTTGCAATAACAAAATGAGATTATCAATTGAGATAAAAAAAATCCTATATTTTAAGTTGAACCAAACATTAGATTTCTACAAAATTTCATTGAAATCGGTTCAGTGGTTTCGGAGATTATCGAAAACGAACATCGTGACACGGGATTTTTATATATATAAGAGATTAATAGGGACAGCTTAATCATAAACGCTTTATAAACCTATTAAACCTATTAAACCTAAAAATTAAACAGGATTGATATAAATATAGATATATACTCGTATAGACTGATAGGATTAATCACCAACATACGGGTATCTGATATATTATACAGGTATAATATTATAAATCGATATGAATTCTCATTTAATGGCTTTCTAATGCGTGTGTTACTAAGACATTAGAAAGCTAATTAGCCTTAATTATATCACAGGTATTCATAAATACTTGAACTGAATTGTAGAGAATACACACAGTCTTGTGGAAACATGTTGTACCTAACAAATGTGTACCTACACATGTAAGTAGGTCCATTTAAATGAGTATAATATGAATATGAGCAAATTATAACCACTGCAATATTAATCACTTATTTGGACGTTACAGTAATCTCATTAGAAATCTTATCTATTTCACTACACATGAGTCATCTTTCATGTGGTTTGATAAGAACGCTAAATACCTACAGACTGCATTGAGATAAATCAAATTACTGATATTAGCAGAATATAACAGATTTAGAACACAAACGGCACATATTAACAAATTTAGGTAACCAATTTCGTTGAAAATTTTCACAAAAAAAAAATTGAAAAATCGTAATTCATGCCTGGATGAAGATATTCTATAACAATTAAATCTTAATATATCGATTACTAGAACTCCAAAACAGGGAAGGCACGACTGCGCATGGATGCGGTTGGGTAATTATGCGCAAATAGCACACTTGTGTTATGAGATACTCTTTGTGGCGTGACGTTAATGCCTGCGTAGGTCATTCGTGTCACACTGCACGATCGTCACGTAGTTCAGCCAAAATTATAGAAAGCAAGTTATTACAGTGAAAGCGAAACGCGACCACATCGCCGACCGACCCGACAAAACGTTTAGCCGTTACGTAAGTCCGCCGTGTTTACTGATTAGCTGAGATTGAAGTAACATCGCTTGAAGATGATACCTATTTAATGTCCATTCAACCGTCATCTCAATAAAACTTGGCAATATATGTTTATGTTATATTAGAAAGAAGTTCTTGGACGACCCATTTATTGCCGCGTAAGAGAGGATGCCGAGTTTGATTCCTAAAGGAAATCACATATTAAAATTTTCATATGATTTTTGAAGGAGTAGGTGAATGTACCCTGTACTGTTAATTATACTCAGATTTTCGTTTTGTTTGAATACTCTTATAATTAGCGAAATTATGGTTTTGCTATTCATTGGCGTTATAATTAACTCTACGATAGAAAGGATGCCCGTAAGCGTTGTGGAGAAGGAAATGCCCGAAACTACGAACTTGGTGTTTTTGTAGTGGACCTTCTGTTCTCAGTCTAAGTATTAGTGCATTTCTTGTGTATTTTTACATAAAACTAGCTTATCACTTAGAAAGTGTTTATAATTGTAAATATCTACCTCAATTTCTTCAAATATCCACCTCAGTTTGTCGCACAAAAGAATCGTATTAGTAAGCTGACACTTTCAACAGTTGTGTTGTTCGAATATTTTATAGCTTGTTACCACTTTCTCTCTTATTTTTTATCCCGTTCTAAAGACTATAGCTACAGCTGTAAAATGAAATTTTAACGATTTAACAGTACTGGCGTGCGGATTTAACAGTACTACGTGGTTGAGCGGTTAGAGACCCTGACTGCAAAACCGGAGGTCGTGGGTTCGATTCCCACCCAGGACAAACATTTGT
>DWGJ01001071.1:0-22405 GCA_018246895.1 Aspitha aspitha aspitha
GGTCATGTTTTAGTCATCGTACTTCAGCTTTGTGCGCCCCTCAGGATATAGTAGACCGGGAGAAAAAAGCCGGCGAAAAAAACTCCCAGCACTCTTTTAAATAACAAATTTGGAATAGTACGTTCAATTCGTATAACATAATACATATCGCTGCTTTTCATGAATACTCGCACAATTCAAAATTCACAATTGACAGGGTAGCCATTTGAAAATTAAACTAAATAAATTAATATTGTAGAAAATAACCAATCACAATACAACTTTTTTGCGCGCCATTATGCCGGTTTTGCCGTTATGAATGTGAGTCTTACGGAGTGTGAAATAAGGAATATTTTGGATTTATTTGTGTTATGAACTGGTATTTTCAACATTTTGAGTTGTGCTAGTATTCATGAAAAGCAGCGATATATACTCGCAACAAAATTCTTTTCAACAGCTTTCCCGGTGACGGAGTACAGGGCGATAATGGCGGCGTCTCAGTCGAACGCGCCCGTACCGGTGGAGAGCAGGCGGTTGGGGGCGCTCCGCTGTTACGAGGACCCCACGCACTTCACCGACAACCCGCCTACACTGCGACCGACAATCCACCCGCCGGGCACGGTGCATACCGGCGTCGCGCCGAAGTCCATACAAGCTTGGTTCGCACACTACCCGGGAAGGACGGAATACATGGACACGTATAGTGCCGCCGCTAAAGCTTGTTGGAATTCCATGCAGCGATTCAAAGAGCCAATGCCCTCTACTAGAAAACGAGCTGACAATACCTGTGGTTGAGATTTGGTGGAATATCAGTCTCAATGCTTTAATGTTTTGAAATGTAATAAATAAGGTGTTACATGTTTATAAATATGTTACATGAATCCAATTTGTTTGTAAAGTTATCAATAAATGAGGGAAGATAGTGTTTTTTTTTCTTTCGCAATTTATCCGCAACTCGTGAAATGTGAAAAGTCTATTCAATTTGTTCATCCTTTATTTCACTTTTTCACGGGTTTATTTATAAAAAGTACCCACGGTAACGTGTCCTTCCTCAGGGTTCATGATGGATATCAAATGTAATGTACAAAGTACATAAATAGGTTCAACTGTCTAATCATGAGAGATATAAATTAAATGTTTGTACAACACTTGAAAAGTATTGTGCTCGAAACATCAGTCTCAGATGTAATGTATTGAATCGCCAATAATTACAATAGCATATAGTGAATTTCATTTTAATTTTGTAAATTAGAATGTAGTTCTACTTAAAATAGACGGTGAAATCTTTATTAATATTATTTACTACAATATCTATCTATATATCTATACATTAATAAAACTTTAGAAGTGTTCATTTCTGTACATTGAATAAAAACGAATAAAATTTCCCTAGGGGTCTTTATACAAGTAACACAAGCTAAAAAAATTCGTTTTGAATTTTGTCTGTTTTTCTGTTGTCCGACTTTCACGCAAAAACTGCTTGGTGGATTTTTGATGAAACTTTTCTGTTATACCTATTAGTCCTCGACGGCATATAGGCTATAATTTATTTTGAAGATCGGAATATCGGATTGAAATTTTTATACGGTACGAAGTTCACCGAAGCAGCTTGTAATTCAATAAACTTGTAATTCTTATTAATATTGTGAAGAAATTGTAATGTGTGAAGTCAGTCAAAAGCCCGGGGTGTACCTACTACTGAACATATTATATTTAAATAAAATAACTTAGTAAAATGAAGTATGCTTGGTCGGTCCGGAAACAGGCCAGCTTATCTGGATATGTCGCCGAGTTTCGTCATGTCAGCCAACTGTAATGAAACAAACAACAAAGAGAACATTATAAATAATAAGCTAATTTGTATATGAAAGTCCATCAGATATATTGGAGGCAATGACACTTTTATAAAGCGTTCATAAGATTTTTAACGAATTTGTACGATGATTTCAATAATTAAATACTTAACGACGCAAGTCCTGATGGGGATTATTATTATTTATTACACTAGTTTTCGCACATGTCGATGGTAGTTTTAAATATATGACAATCAAATCGCAACAGTTGCATTATTAATTCATGTAAGTATGAGGAAAACATCGTAAGACAATAATATGCACCTACAAAGTTCTCCTTAATGCTTTTCTAAGGTGTGTGAAGTTGTCTTTAACCTCTAAGAACAAGGTAGTTCATGACGACGCAGATGCCTAAAATAATGATACAAACTATATGGAGCGTTTAAACCTGATGGAGGTACAATATCTCATGGAAACTATGTTCAGAGTTGAACTAAAGCTGCAGGAAAGTAATGAATGTAATGAATGAATTAAAAATATCTCACCTTAAAACAACAGATCCTACACTTGCAAGTACTGGTATAAATATATTGGCGAACGGGCCAAAGAGAATTGACATCAATCCAGCCGTGAATCCTGAGGACAGTCGCCATCCCTGCTCCGCCAATCCTATCCGCGTTATGAATTTGAATATCTTCCTTATAATTTGTAGCAGATTTAGTGTTAGTGCGTTCCTGTTCAGAATTTCTGGTATACGGTCATCAGATATCAATGGCATAACAACTTCCTCGGATATCCTCCGGTCTCTCAATTCTTCATAGGAATTCATACCGAACTGCGTTCTGATATCAGAACTCGGCAGATTTGTTCCTCTATAATTTTCGATACCCACAGCGCCATAGATCGAATGGATACATACGAGTAGATACAGGATATAATTCTGAAAACATTAAATATTTTCTGCTGCAGCTATTAACATTCTTAACTAATATCAAAATTGTTTGCGAATATGTTTCGGTCTGATAGTTCTAGCGGAATTTCGTAACAGGACACATTAAAATTCATTAATTTGTAAAGTTAGCTTAGGTACAAATACACTCTGTTCTAAGTATAAGGTAGTACATACTAAACAATTCTTATAAAGTGACTGGGATTAATCTATAAATAGATAGCAATGATCACTGATGAACGATTATATAGAACCAGCGCATCAGGAGTGTCACATCTTTGGATGGCAAACTTTCTAGCAAGTTCTAGATTTTCCGTCTTCCCTTTGGTGATTCGTGATTTAACTTTATAGCCAATATAACCCAATATAACCCAATCTCGTTCATCGGAAATTAATACTTACTTCTCTCCTGACAGTACAAAATTTAGCTTACTGTAGGAATAATTTTGTCTTACCGTAAAAACGATCATTTTTAGACGAATACCAAGTGCGACCTTCTGAATTCGCCGCGTATAAGAAATGTTTTAACCAAATACATTTTATTATATATGGATCCTAATGATAATATACGAATAATAGCACATAATGAGGTCTGTAGTTGAATTATTCCTCCTAATCTAACAGGTGTTTAGTATCATTATCTGGTGATTCATATCTATAGGTAGCCACTGAACCATGCAAATGTCTGTAAATGCTGTATCCTTGAAACATTTCCAGTAAAATCCATTCGGATTTCCTCTCTCACTACAATCTATTTAAATTTAAGCACACTTAACGCGACCAAATTATTTTTATGTGTTTTTTATTACCAATTCCTAATAGTCGAACGGGTGGATGTTATTTCGCGTAATTGAAAACGATGATGCAGCTAACGAGGTAGCAACGCTTGCCTAACAAATAATTATTCACTCTTGCTTTGAAAAGTGCTTTTGCTTTGAAACGATTTATATTAAAGAAATCTTTACGTGGTTTTGTGTACAGAATAAATGAATTTATTATTAAGTACATATATTTGTATGCTAATATTAACTCTCACAAATTTATCCATGCAATTCTATTCCACGTCGGTTGTAGAATGTCTATGGACAGTTTCGATCAATTGTTATTACTCTTTTCTTATTGAACTCTTCATTATAAAAAAAAAATGCTATGCAGATGATCTAAGGACAATTCATAAGTAGAGGCCAACGAACTGTCTTCTACCGCGTTTTTTTATATAGGTACAAAAATATTATAAGTGCGGATAGGGTGACATTAGTATTTGATAGGGCTTTGTTTTTAAATGAACATAATCACAGCAAATAAAAGTACATATTTATTGTTGTAATCAAGGAAGTTACATAATAATTACTTACATTACATAATTTTCTCCATGTTATTTACAAAAAATTTCATTATAACAATAGGATTTCACAATGGCCCAATAAAATACTGTCCGTTGTTTAATTGTTTATATTGCTATTTCGTTTACCCAATTTTATTTTGTAAACAAATCAATAAATTACAATCACAATTAAAGGTGCCCTATGACATAATATAAGATTATTAGGTACATGACTCGCAAGTATTATAAATAATTATTATCAATCGTCATAATTATAGCTATTTTTATTAAACATTTAGTAACTTTCTAGAAACTTCCATTTTTTGGGGTCTCACTGAATATTATAATATGTAGGTAATATCTATCTATAGAATTACAAAATCAATTTTATAAAATTACAAATTATAATTTAGGAAATCGAAATAGTTGCCCTTATTAAACTTAGTTCTTATAGCGATTTGAGGTCATCTGAAATAGTAGGTACTTATTCCCGATAACTTGAAATTTACATAATTTCACTGTATTAAAAAGCCCCATCACGATTATAGGCAATTTTTTTATTATATGTAGTGTTGCCAGCTACAATAACTATTCTACATATTTAATAATTCAATTACATTTAGATAAAATATATAAAACACTGCATATAGTTTATAAATACGTGGTTATAATAAAACTGTATTTCGAGTAATCTGCTGATACGTTTTTCGCATTTTCATTATTTAAACTCTTATCAACCGTACGCGCTCCTTCACTGGTGTCTAAAACTTGACCTTTCGAGACTTGTGTCGGGACAACAAAGCTGTCCGTATCGGCTATCGACACAACCAACAGTAGGAATATTATCTGAAAGAGAAAAATAACAGTAGATTGCACAATATCTTTTATCTATGTAGGGCAATACGGAGGAAAATATTGGAAACATCTCACGTATTACAATATTATTCATTATCTGTAATTTACTGTTGTACAATTGAATTTTGAAATTCGAAATTGATTTTTTTCAATTTTAGCACATCTTTATTATAGGTATCAGAATATATAAATTAAAGAAAAAGTTTTTGCACAATTGTAACGCAATTACAATATTTGCAATAACTGGGATAAAACTCAAATTAGATAGACATATTGGAATGTGCTTATGATTATGAAGACATTCTAATGAAAGATTTCAAGCTATTGCTGATTACCCATGTTACTTACTTGTAATTAATATCTTAAGTACTTCACTAATTTCATTAATTCTTTCTAGGAAAACGATATTGAATTGAATAATAGGAATAGTTATTGTTAGTAAAGCAAACTATTGACGGTTCAATGACTAATTGTCACCAGCACCATTATTAACAATGCTAGAGGAACCGCGGTATTTGATTAGTCACGGTTGGCTATTGAACATGTGATTGCAGGAATGCAATTTGCGTTAGCTTATTGCGTTTTTAATGGAAATATGTTTAAAACAAACGTAAACGTTAGTAGTAGACCACGCAAGCGGTAATGATCGTAAAAACAATGATCGAATAGAAACGAACTCACCGTCCCAGTCATTGTGACGTCACAATTATTTATAATATCACAGACACGAAAGCACGTGGCTTTGTTAATGTTTACACTTGCAAGTATTTATCGGTGTATTGGCAAACACTACGCTGTCTCATTATCGCGTCCTACTCATGGGACGGTTGTTACTGGAATGAGAGATGAGAGGAAGCATTCAAAACGGCTGTTCCATTTTCGAATGTCCAATGTTCTTTGATAATTCGATTTAATTTATTTTTAGGATTTGGGTCGCTCCTTTCAGTCTGATTTTAGAACCGATCTGCTTTTAAGAAGCTGCCCTAAGAATTTACAGTTACACATGACATATTTGACGAAATTATTTAACTTTTCCTTCTATATAATATTAATTGTTTTTTTCAATACATTTGCTTATTAATTGGTTCACATAACCGTTAAGAAGGTACTTCAAATACTCATGAGGATTGTAAAGTTGGACTAGCTATGTATAATAGACAAAAATTATTGGTTTTCCTAGATACTTTATAACTAAAATTTAATATCACTTGGTATAATGTTCAAGGAATGTATCGTGAGTAAACATGCACGCACTACCTTTGGGATGTTATAAAGTATATAATATTTTCTGAGGTGTGTGAAGTCTAATTCGTCACTTGGCATTTGGCCAGCGTGATAGATTACGGCTTAAATCCCTCTCACTATGCGAGGAGGCCTGGTCCAGCACTGGCCCAACAAAAACAATTGCATCTTCACCGTACTGTTAGGGAGACTCATGCTTGTTATCCATATACAATGCCCAACATGGTTTCCTTAGACTGTTCAGTTTTGAGTTCAAAATCTTTTATGCATCAATAGGATCTGGACAACATTATTTCAGTCATGCGGTAGTTACAAAATTGCTTTGCGATTTTTGTGATTTGATAATCTTTGTAATAAATGTAAGTGTAGATAATTTATTAAATGAATCTATGAGTAAAATAAATTCGTTATGATAATTCGACATCAAACGTCACTAGCAATTTGACAAGTGTCCAATTCCAATAATGTGACTGGAAACGGTAAGAATGCACCTAATCCAAATTCTAGTGTTATAAAGTCTTATTATCAAGGTAAAATATTAAAAGTATGTTTCAGAGATTCTTTATGCTAATTCTTTGCGTTTTGAATATTAAAGAAGGGCAACGTTGCAGATTAAACAGTCGATTCCACTTCAGCCAACCTCTCCCTGTTATTCTTCGAAACGGAAGGCTTTTGGAACCAAACGACGGTTACGGTAACGTAGATTTGAATAATGGCGAAACACTTTTATTGAGCTGTGAAGGAGGGGGCGCGATATCGCATCCTAACGCCATAACACAACTTACGACTGCGTCGATATCATGCGCGGGAGGCGACAGCTTCCAGAACCACGACTGGCTGAACGCGCCGGCCAATTTCGCGGCATTCAGATGCAGTTACCCGCCAAACTACATAAGTCAGCGCACCAATCGCACGTGCTTCGAAGGCAATCGTATCATCGAAGTCGGTTATACAATCGAAAACGTTTTTTATCCTCTGTTCGAATCTTGCTTCAACGAAGCCGTTTTAAACGCTATTTACTCCAAATACACACAGAAAGCGTACAATGCACTATACCAAACCAGAGTGGAGAGACCATTTTTTATAGATAACAACCATTATCCGCACGTTCCTGTAGAAACTCTCTTTTCGCCTGGAGGTCAGAAGACAGCCATTGCTCAATTAGTTGGGCCCTTAATAGAAACCTATTTCACGAACAGCCAATTTTTATCACGAGGCCACCTGGCGGCGAAAACGGATTTCGTCTTTGCATTCGGCGAAAGAGCAACATTTCATTACGTCAATTGTGCTCCACAGTGGACTGGATTTAACGGGGGCAATTGGAACACTTTAGAGGTCGACCTGAGGAATCATATCCACGACGCTGGATACGATACTATCATCTATACTGGCACATTGGGTGTTACTCAATTGTCCAATCAGGTTGGGCACAGAGTGGACATTTACCTTTACACGGACGAAAACAATAACCCAGTTATTCCTGTACCGCAATACTTTTATAAAGTTGTTTATGAGCCCAGCACTGGTCACGGAATCGCGTTCGTGGGCATCAATAATCCGCATTACACTTCTGAAGAAGCCCGAGAATTATTCTTTTGCGAGGATATCTGTAGGAGAGGCAAGAATTTTAGCTGGCTGACCTGGCACCCTGATAATCCCGCAGAGGGATATACTTTTTGTTGTACAGTAGCGGATTTTAGGAGATCAGTAAGGCACTTACCTCATTTCGAAGTAAGCGGAATTCTACTGTGATTTAATAAACCTCCCGAGTCATTAGCAAATTATGTATTTGAATGTGTGTGAGTGTAATAAAGTTATTATAAGAAATTTATGTATTTATTTATTATTCATGGTTAAAAGTGAAGCTCGATTACAAATGTGCGGAGTAAGTGTCTACCGGCAATCTCTACATCTCTAGCTGGCCAAGACCAATGCCAGGTTAAACATACAAAACTCTAATACAATTTCCTTTTATAATATTTCGTTAATCTATACAAATATAATATACAGAGGAAAGGTTGTATTTTTGTAGGTATATGTGTGTGTATGTAACGAATTGGCTCAAAACCTACTAGATTGATTTCAACAATTCTTTCATCATTTGAATGCTCTGATCAATATAGGCTATATAACATCACGCTATGAATAAAAGGAGTGAAGCAGCAATGAAAAATGTTGCAAAAACGGGAATAATTTACATGGCAAGACAAAGTTTGCGAAGTGAGCTAGTATTAGGTACTATATAATACATGTGTATAAACAGAAATAGACGACTACAATCTTGATTCTATATAAAGCCCTAAACAAGTTAATCTCTTAAAGGAGCTTTTGGAGGGTGATTTTCTAATTAAAGCCAGCAGTGCGTTCCAGTGTATAAAGTATTATTAGGTATATTCAGTTTTGAAGTACCCAATAATAGAAAAAGTTGATTCATGATACACCAAGCTTTCTTCAATTTTCTAAAGAAAGTAGAGCTTTCTCGTGGGCAGTATAAAAATTATATATGCAGCGTCCTTTTAAGATTAAACCGACAATTTAAAACTTGTATTCGTTTTATATAATTACGCCTTTGTCCAATTTAAAGGAATTGAAATTTATACCGATTCTGAAGAATATGTTCAAATTTATGTACAACGGAGAGATAATGTTTATAATTATTCTAGAGGCTATCTGATTATTTTAAAAAGTCCTTATCTTAAGTTTGATCCGACTTTTATAAGAAGCATTGTATTATTTTGATACTTGCAACTATTTTGTTTAGTTGTTTGTTTTATTCATACCATATGTTAAATTACCTACTATTTGCCATCACAGATGTGAATTAAAACTTGGTATATTGGGTGCTAAATTTAACGACGCCAAAAATTTTAACGTTAGGAATGCAATGCAATAATTTCATTTTAGCAATTAATATCAAAAGCCAATATGAATCTAGAATATTCGTATATGAGATTATTATACATTTTACATACATTATTATTGCAAGTGAATGACCTGCTTTGTATTTTGTATAATGTACTTGATTATGTGTATGTATGTTGAATATATATTATGTTATCGCAGCTTACTGTGGAGTCGACGCTATGGTACTTTGAACCTATTAAATGTACTCATTATTCCCTTGTAAATACTAATTAAAGAGCCATGCTATGAGACAAAATAAAAACTGTTTTCTAAAAGACAAACTGTTTTCTAGATAGAGGTATTACATTTATATGTACCTTGAACTTGAATGAGACAATGAAAATAAAGTAACAAGATAATCAATAACTTTTTCTTAACATTTAAATGCCATCCCCAAAATGTATAGTGTTATCTACGGTAATTAAGAATATACCATAATCAACTAAATGCTTATGGGGAGGAGATACTTAATATAAGTATTTATTTATTTCTGGTAAATGTTAAGTAGTTGATATTGTGGCAAAGATTAAGCCGGCGTAAATTTTGATGTGAAACGCACTAATCTTCGTTCAGTGAAGACTTCTTCGAAAGGACAATGCGTTATCAATGAAATAATTACATAATGACGATCAATAATATTAGCTTACGACAAACTTTCTATATTTAAGCATCTGCACATCAGTTAGTCCCTTAATTGGTGATCGTCCTTCGCAGTCACTTGTGCGGAATATTACTCCGACTGGATCATAAAGCAAAATGAAAGTGGAATATGTGAGTATTGTCCACTAGGTTTCATTTTTATAATTATTTTCTATTAAAATTGTATGGATGGAGGTTCTTAATTGTTTCAAGACTATTATGTGTTTATTTCTATTTTAGGTGCTCGGTCTTGTGCTTATTGCGTTCGTAGATGCCAGTGAAGATGCCGATGGCGTTAAAGTCACGACGAAAACCGTACTGAAGTTTACAACCTCCAGTTCATCGGAAGAGATACAGACTACCCCGAAACACACCAAGCATGATGTAGTGTCCTTGAATTCGATAGACGGACAAAGCACCTCTGCCCCTAATAACAAATGGAAACCGAAAAAGCCGCTAATGCTTAAAATAATACCAAAAGCAATGAAGATAAAAAATATAAATTACTGGAAAAGCGCAACAACCAGAAAACCGCTCATGAAATACACAAAATTTACAATTAATCCGTTAGCAATGTACAAATTGCCTAAAGATGTGACAAGTGATACCAAAACAACATTTGATAAGAAAAAACATACTGAAAGGAAATATAACACTAGTAAAATGTTGGATGCTACTAAAAAGGATGACAGTTCAGAAGAAATTTTCGATAGCACTCCTAATAATGTAAATCAAAGTGACAAGATTCACAAGACATCACCACTCCCATTTAGTGCGGTACCAGCTGGCGAGAACAATAAATCGAAGAAAACCGAAGATAATGCTGATATCAAGTCACTTAATAACACAATGAAAGAAAGACGCAAAGTTAGCGAATCAGACCTGTCGTCAGAAGAAAGGGTGGATAGAGAAGAATTTATTTTTGTAAAGCCTGAAAAAATAAGCAAGAATAGTGAGGAATCTGAAGAAACTTCTACTTTGTTTGAAACAGACACGAAACCCAGGCAAAAGAGGTATGGAAACGTTTTTTTTTTCATTTTTAAGATGACTGACTGACTGACCTATTGATTAACGCATAGTCGAAACAGCTGAACGTATAATCCTAAAATCGTGTTGGTTAAAAAAACTGGATTTATTGGTTTATTTTGTTTCAGAAGTATTAATGTAATTGAGGAAGAAAACTTAGGTACAACTGTATCGGGATTCAAGTTTACCGGAACAGCGGAATCCTTGAGCAGTGACCTCGTTTTTAGAAATATCAATACGTAAGCAGCAGTTCTCTCATTTGGATGTTTTTTGGAAATTTTTATTTGTAAGTTTAATTATACCATTTCGTCCCATGTGATTTAAGGTTTTTGTTCAATTGTTGTGTAAAATGTAACTTTACGAGTTTTATTTTGTATAAACTTTGTTATCTACTTCTTTTGGTAACATTTGTAAATGAAACTTTAAGATAATCAATAAACCAAATCAGTATATTTTTGCTATCTTGATTATTTCTTTTGCTTTCCGTTATCAAATGTAATGGAGAAACTTTACATTTATAACTTTGATGTCTTTTTTAACGATTAAGTGAAGAAAGTACAAATGAAATAAATGTGAAATAAAAATGTAATTATTTATTGTGTTCTCTACAAAAAATCTTATAAGACAACTACAATGTACATCCTTATTCTAGGTACGTCATAATGGCAAAAACAATTCTCCACGTTTCTCTATACAATAAGTACATCACACTAGTTAAGTTATATTGAAACATAAATAAAACGTAATCTAAGGGCAAGCTGAGACAACTGTTGGTAACCTTTACACCTAAACAAATTACGATTACACACGCGTCAACACAATTGTGGGACAATTAACTAAAGTACTTATCTTTAACATTACTGGTATTTGTTCTCCGCTAATAGTTTCATTAATACAGTCCACTTAAAAATGGAATACCATTAGACCAACAATGTCTGGGTTCGTTGTAAATAATATAGTGAAAGGTTACCGATATCAGTTTTGGCGCTAAAACGTTTGAGAAAGACTATTATTATTGAAGGACCAAAACACATTTTATTCATATATTTGGCATTCCTAAAATTGCCTAAAAACCGACGATATAATTCTTTCAGTGTAGACGCGTTTGTCATCGCAATGGTAAGTTAATGATTAAATATAATTATTTTGAAATGTAAATATATTTCTAAGAATCTCGCCACATTGAGTATTAAGTCGCTGTTGGTACTTAATAAAACCTTTAAAAACTAAAGAACAGCAAATTAACATTAATACAGAAATAAAGACTTCAGGCTAAAGTTGTTTGACGAAAAATGAGGGCAACGAGTTTTTGAGAATGAGAATAGTACTTATTAATTCAATATTTTGAGGAAGCTTAAACAGAATAGAAATTTCTTTAAGTAAGTCACTGATTCACAACACACGATTCTCGCAACTTTATTCAATCACAATTGTAAAACATATTTATATTTCAGCGCCACGTAGCGTATTGATCACGCAACGTAAAAGTTATTGTACTTGTAGATCCTAACTGGTTGACTCGCTGATAGATGGCGCTGTTCACTTATTCGTCAGCCTGAAGACGTCGTTGAGTGGCGCGTACGGCGTCCGTGTTGGGATCGCGTTGTATGCAAAGGAAGGTTGGGCATCGGCACGAAGTATCACCACACCTATGAAAACATATCAAATAAATATTTTTCGCTGTGTATTTTTTGGTAATAAACCAGTTTGCATTGTCAACATTATATCAAGCATAGATAAATACAACCAAAAATATATTTATAAAGCATGCATTGTCATAGTTTATTATATTGATTCCTCACATCATAAATGTAATAGGTACTATCAACCACCTAAACGAAATTATTTACAATCGAATGCGTTTTTTTGCGAATTTTCATAGATTCTCTTGTAAGCTTAAATAATTGCAATACAATACCGCTCCCTTGAATATGAATATGAATTTGACACTTTCTACCTGAAGGGTTTACTTTCACTTTGATCTTGGTTTGCGGTGACAGCACGCCGTAGTCTACATCCTCGTACAAATCCTATGGAAATACATTTGTATAATTAACAAATTGCAAAGCACCATTCTTCGTGAGTGTACTCTCGTTCATGTTAAATCAAAGGTATAAAGGTAGCTAGCTTACTTCGACCCGGTAGCCGGCAGGGTTGTTAAGTCCTAATTCCCGTAGTGTGACCGCAACATCGGAGGGAGTACCATCCGTTCGCCGGTTGACGAACGCTACGGCGTAAGAGTAGTATGACCCATGGATGGGCAAGATGGGTCTGGACCAAATTTCAATGCCGCGGTGCTGAAAAATGTTTCATATTGGGTTGAAGTACCAATCATAACAACGCTTATTATCGCTAAGTACCAAATAATAATTTACGGAGAAAATTCCAAATTTTGAATTTCGAATGTTCCGCAGAATTTTATGACCAGGAACTGAACTCAACATTTTTTTAAATCTATGTAAATAATGCTCCATCATTATGGACGGCGTTCGTGGTAATACGTTCACGTTTGCACACTTGTTTTTGCGGCGTATTTAACGGAAACGCATTACCGACTCATTTTGCTTGTTTGTTCGTTCATACTATTTTAATTATGATGCTAACATTCTGCAAATACGTTGAATGGTAAACCTTGGAAGGTTCAGTCCCTCAATTGCACTACTTTAACAGGTGTACTCACTTTGTAGATTCTTCTGCCTTGAATGCCAAGTGGGTCTTGGTCCACTTCGATGATTTTCCGATTCTGCAGTATGGCCTTGTATTCCGGTCGTATGGTGCGCAGATCGACGCTCATGAGCAACGGTGCAGCCAGAATCGCCCAGATTGCAAACTGTGTCTTACTCTGCTCATATGAGAGCCCAAAGTTGCCTATAATGAGCTGGAAATCGATAAATCTAATTAATTAAAAATGAATTCTTACGTGTAAATAAATTAATATAAACAAATACTTTTTAAAACCAAGCTTTTATTTAATGTGTGTTTTACTCAGCAAGCCCTTTCATTTGATATCCATACTGTGGTAGTGCAGAAAAAATAATTAGACCGCCATCTTGCATTATCCGCCATTTTGGAATTAAAATGACGTCACATAGCTAAGCATGCATTGTCATCCAGAATAAGCGTGTAAACCAAATTGCAGCTCAATGGCAACTGGTCTAAAATTCAGTTGCAAGGTTTCCCCCGGAAAAACATACATATCGTACATTGCAACTTAATAAAAAGCTTGTGGGCTGTTTTCTTGATGAAGTCATAATTTTATATTTTAGTAAATGTGAAAATATTCCACTCACCATGTCTGGGTCGTTCCAGTGGCCGGGACCAGCGTTGGGCACAATGACGTCCTGATGGTTTCCGTAATAGTCTATGATAGACTCGACGGAAGCCCACGAGTCCTGAATATCGTCAAAGTTGCGCCACAAATTGCAATGCTCGATAATCGACGAGAAGTTCGGCTGGAATTAGACAAGAATATTACTTGTATCAGTGAATAGACATAGAGGGAGAGTAAAAATTGATTCCGTCTCTATTCCCAAGAATGCTGCTTGGAGTACCTATTGTTGTATAAAACAGTGTGCAACGGAAATATAAAAACAATGGCAAGTTGTCTTTTGTACACAGGTCATATCTATCCAAAACAATAAGACATAATACAATAGTTACATTTAGTAGGGACAAGAATGTTTTAGTACCATCAGGGGAAGGAAAACATGAGTCAGCTTATCCATTATCCATCCTTTCGCCGTTAGCTAGATATGTGTATGCCCTGTTGTGGGCGCCAAAAAAATTTCTTTCATAAATGCCACATATCCTTCAAGTATTTATGTACTTTGATGTCGTGACAAAAGAAAATGCGCGCCGTGCATTCCGAGTTTATGAGCGTGATAAACATCAATGCATTATATAAATACAATACGAGTATGAACTTACAGTGCATAAAATAATATACGGACCTACATAATTCTCAGAAAATCAATTCTATGTAATATTTTAATTGCACTCTTTAATAAAAGGAATCAATCATTATGTTTATATTTATAAGAGCTGTTATGGCCAATAACAAGTTGTTCATTTCTGTTGCACTCTGCGTAACATAACTGCTTCATAAATATCTCTTAACTCCTTTCATGTGTTACGTAATATGAACATGTAAGTGTAGTGTAGATAAACAAAATTGAGTACAAATTACAATACAATACAAATTATATTATCCAGTTTGAATAATGAATAGAAATATATTCATAACGAAATCAATATTTCCGTATTGAAATAGGCCCGAATAATTTATTTCACATTGAATAAAATACCATAAATTAATATGGCCTAATTTTACCTTGTAATTTAATTTATAACTGAAATTATTGTTAGCCCTAAAATTATTGTACCGTCCTAATGCGCCCTAAAATCGCTTCTCATCTAATATCATCATCTTTGGACTAAGATCGCTTCCTGGTGCTCACAGTTACAAAATCTATTATGACATCAATCAATCCACGCCACAGTGCATGAACTAACGAACAGACTTAGAAGCCCCCCAAACGGTCAATTATATAGGGCAATATTGAGAATTGTCCACTATTATTGACTGTGTAGGGTTAATATTGAAAATTGACCGAAAGTTTGAGCGAGTTTAATTTTTATTGAACCATATTTTTCCATTGCGTCGTGTAGGTTCAGTATTGCACAGTATTTTTCAGTCTGTGTTTCGTCGTGACGAAAACGAAAATATGTATAGTGCAGTTCGTTTTATTGTGCAAAATAATTGCCCGTTTGGATTCATAGCGCCTCTCAATCTAATTGTACAATAAAAAGTATTGTACAATCTTATTGTAGATCTAGGGGCCGACTCATTTTCAACGCACCTGCATGCCGGCGTAGATCTGGTAGACGGGCCAGCTGCACGAGTAGACCATTTGCTTGCCGGTCAGGTTGAGCTGCCTCCCGAAGTCTGGGTACCCTTGGTCCATGTCAGCCGGAAGCGCGTAACATCCGTCCAGTTTCACGTAATCCACACCCCAAGACGCGAAGGTGGTAGCATCTGGAAGTAAAGTGATTAAGAAATGGTAAATCATTGAATCAATTAATCATTTAATCACTTTTATTTACGTTCGGCTCGAACTCAAGGCCTCGAAACACCTGTAATAACAGAGGGGAGGCCTCGTAGGCTCTACGATACAATATAGGCGATTAAAAAGAATCATTGAAATCGCGAAGGAATGTAAATATGAACATATATATTTAACACGGTCATTGACATTAAACACCTTTGATAATAAAAAGTACTAAAGTTGCAAGAACAAGTTTATGGTGAGATAATAATTTCAATTTTGTTCCATTTTTTTTAATATTACGTTGCTATAGGTACTAGTTTATGCAAACCATGTCAAGGCGTATATTTACTAACGATAAGATTGATAGATAAATAATTACTGAATCGACCGTTCTCTCAGTAAAGATAAGCGTACCTCTATCTATGTACCTACTCGTATTACATATCTACCTATATTTTATACACACGTCTAAAATATGCATTTATACTTCGAGGCGATAATACGGCATTATGTGAATCTGCGCTAACGATCAGTTTGTGATTCTATGAGCATAAACATTATTTATTTATTTTATTTTATATAATGCACTGTGTCTTGAGTATATAGCAATTTATACCTATGTAGTTTTTCAACGATCTGATTACCTTATTAGGTACAGCATAGTTTGGGATCTGTTGTCGTGACTATATTCCAAGATATTATTACTATACTTTTATGTCGATTTTTACGACAATCAAAAAGCGATACATCAAATTCTATATATAAAACAATATTATATAAATACAACAAAAATACAATTAAACAACTGATGAATAATTAATTGGACTACGAATACATTTAGACGGGAATATTAATACGTAGGAATATTTTAATTTGCATTAACTAATTTATAAATGCGAAAGAAGTAGCCAAGTACATCTAATAAAAGCTAATAGTAGTCGCGTGCGAGTAATTTAATGTGAACCTATGTACATATATTCTAGCTACGGTAAGTGTATCAACTTATATTTCCTTTCCTTTAATTCCTTCAAAACTGCGTACATAACTGTACACGGCATTTCCTTACGCATCGGCAAGCTACTGCCAAGTATCTGATAATTGTGCTAATTTTCCATTTCAAAGCAATTATCATGGAAGTAACGTGTAGTAATGCAAAAGAAAGTGCTCGCGGCAAACATATCATCATTCATCACCTCATTCTTTCGTCAGCCGGCGAAGCAACCTCCAAAAACCACGCATAATTCAAAACTGACAAACTTTGGGTCTTGTCTGCCTGATAACGCTACTTACGCATCGCTTCTTCACCTAAAGACGCTATCACAACCCACTTAAAGCGGTGGGGATGTGTACCGTACACTAGTAATTACATTATCATTATGAAATTGACTTCCTCGTGTTTCGTTGCGCTTCTTTGGTCTAAATCGGCCCTTACGCAAGCGTGACAACGTTACGTTTAGAATACAAAATAATACATAACCCGTGTCTAGAAATATACCGGCATTTAATTATTTTTGGAACAAACTCCATTTTAATTAAAAGTAAATAAGAAGGTTATCGGAATTAGATACAGTTTTCAAAAATTTCCTCTATTAATGTGCTTGTAGACCCGCTGCGGTTGCACATTGCAAAGCCTCTGTAAATGTAAGTGCCATCAGTGCGGTCGGTACTTAGAAGGCACTTTTCACGACCCATTCCATGTTTCAGATGCCATTTTAAGGACAGACAACTTAAATGTAAACTACTAGACTGTCACGGCGACAAACGAAGCAGCTAAAATGTATAATAGTATGTAAAATAAATCAATTCATATTCGTATCTTCACATTTCTACGTAACGTCCTTTGAATTTAAAATGCACCTTTGATTGCGATTACGAATGTTAGGTCATATTGCATCGCGTCGAGTTTCTAGTGCGTTACATATACTTGAACTCTATGTATCTACTGAGCATCACTACCGTACTTTCGTTTGGTAATTTATATACGTAACACGTCAAAATGTCATGTAATTGCAACTCTTTTATAGACGAATTTAACATAACGACCTCTATTGTACATCGATTGCTATGCTGGTCTTCGCGAAGAGTTCAGAATTCCATTTCCGTTCGTACAGAATTAAAAGATTTGATATATGCTATGGCCTGTATGTTTCTAGAGCACTGTGTATCAATGTTTGTATTTTCCGACCCAGAAAAGGCTGAAAGGTTAAGTAAAAAATTATAGTAATATTAGTGGACCTGACCACGCGTCGCAGTGGTTATACATGTCAAATCGTAATGATATGTCAAATATTGTGCGTTCAGAAATTTATTTTATGTAAAAATTTATTGCCCATTGACATTTATTGTTTATTTATTTTATAAAAACAATCCAATCTTTTAAGTCGGATCAAATAATAGATATGTACAAAATTTCACTGAAACCGGTTCAGCTGTTTCGGAGATTATCGGAAACGAACATCGTGACACAGAATTTTTATATATACATAAATATATAAAAGATTCGAAATAAGCTTATGGTGATATTGTACAATATAAAAACACTTCAATACAATTAATTCCTTTAATGAAGAAATCTTGAGTAAACAGGTGTAATTTTTTGAACAGATTACGACCCACTTTAATAAAATCTACAGTACCTACTATGTGTCCTACTGTGGAACTACAAGGTAAAGCGTTATTTTTTATACAAAGTGAATTAATGCATGCAATAGACATTGATTTTTTACCTTCAGCCAAATGTCCAACGACGCCAGGGTAACCAGCACAAGTGAAGTTTCCGTAGTCCTCGTAGATACCGAACTTCAATCCCTTGCTGTGTACCTGGTGACAAAGATACAACAGTATTATATAAACGTTAACATATTTATTCTTTCCGTTTATATTAACATACACGAATAGTATACACACATACACACATAGTAGGAAATTTTTATGTAGCGATTTAAAATAGCTTTCTTTTCAACCCTTCCACTGTTATGCCGCTGGAAACTAATCTACTTTCATAATTAGAGAGAGGACAAGAGTTTGAATGCGGAAAGGCAGACACATCGCTAACATTTTAATTTTGTCAGGCCAATTTTGCCTAATAACGCCTCTAAATCGCCTCGTTACCTAGATTATTGAGATGGATCTAGTCACGAAATATCATGCGAATGGCGATTACGACATGGTCTTAACGATCCGACTTGTCGAGAGCCTTACCGACAGGAAACGGTGACCACATAGCTTCTTCCTGCAGAGAATGCGAAATGTCGTAGGCCTTCTACGACATTATATTCTGAGAATTTAAGCATACAAAGGTCATATGTTATGAAGAATATGAGACGATATTATTATATTGATTGATAGTGTTTTAAAATGCTATTCATTTTCTTTGTAGACAATGACAGAAACAAAAGAAGCTTGTAAGAATTGTAGTCGTTGGAAATGCATAGTAGGCACGACATGTAAAAACATATTATAATACAAAGATTACGAAGTTTTTTATAAATACTACCAAGAATTAGGCATTCAATAAGTACGCCAGGTTTTTGCCAGTGTCATTATTTCAATTACTAGATAGGACAAAAAGCTACTTTAGAGCTAATTCTAAGCGCAAAGCCTAACTGCAGGCTATAAATTGAGCAAGAACGGGCCCAAATTACCAACAGACCAATAATTTGCTCTTTGTTAGATAATAATCTAATGTTACGAAACTAGGCTCGCAAAAAATATCTATGATCATTATTATAACACAATATACGAATAACAAGTTATTGTGTTAATCATTCACTTACGCCGTAAATAGGGTTGTGATAAGCATATAGTTAAATAATCACACACTACTACTTCATTATGAAGTATTTAACGACATACAATAACGACAGTCGTTTTTCTCATGTAGCTAAATATCAAGCGTAATTTTCTCTCTGTCCGTGATTTTATTTCGACTACCGGTGAAACCTAAGTATTATAAAAATAAGTTTAACTGTTGTTTTTATGGCAACTGTATGAAAAATATCTATGTTAGCGACATATTTCGAAACGGCTGTCGAGCCGAACAAGTGTATTTCGTAACTACAACAAAAATAAACTTGTGTAAAGCTCGTTAAAGGGAGGGAGAATGGATTATAAGCAACAAGGGATATAAATGTCTCCGGTCCGTTGTATAATAATTACGTTATTGATTTCGATATTTGTGCCTAGTTATAAATTCATTTATTGTAACAATATTCCACGATTGAAATAAAAGGAAATAGCTAAAACGTCTTAGAGAAGTTTTTATTAATTTAAAATATAATTAATTTAATGTTATATTTATCACTTCAATGAAGTGACAGCCCTAGGTATAGACTGTCAAGGTTACGCGAGTGTGTCGCCACCCCAAGATTTGGTGACATTAATGTTTTGTTACAGTTTAACGTCTCTTTTGTTCTCTTACAGCGTAATCCATTCAATTGTAACGTAATTACATTAATTGTACCTTTGTTTTATCTTTTATTTATTTGACACCGTTGTTTCTAGTCACGGCGTAGACATTTGTTTTTAAAGCCAAATATAAATTATCTATATTATGTACCTACTTACAAATTTATATATTCAATATAATTATCATAGGCCAGTATCTGCCTAATTTAGGATCATTTGGCCGTATTTTATTTGTTAAAAGATATGACTGTTATTACTTTTAACGTCTAAAGAACTTCATGTGCAATTTTGTAGTTGATATTCGTCTTGTGCAATGTAAACTGTTACAGCATTTTGATTTATGAGAAAACGTGTTAACTATTAACCAATACTCGTGTATTTTCCAAACGAATTGTAAGCACCGAATCTAACAGTATACGGACATTGATATTTAGAAAGAACTGCAATTGAATTGAAGTGTTGTTGCGTCATCAGCAAATGCTTGTACGATTGCAATTAATGTAGTGACCAGGTAATGTTTAGCGGATTGCAATTGCAGAATGTGAGATTATATATACAAGATGGTAGATTATAGTATCATGTGAACTGTGAACTTTGAAAGAACGAGGAACTTTTGTCTTTTAAGTCTCTTTTCGATGTTTATAGAAGCCGATTAAAATTTTATTAACAAATAAGTATCTACTTAAATACGTGTTATTTATTATTCGTATTCGTGCTTTCTTTAAAGAACGCTTGCTCTGAACTGGCGAAATAGGAAAATCAAGTTACAATATTATAAATTCGAGGACTTTTTAATTCTAATCTAATGTTATTGTTGTTATTTTTTGGCTTAAATATTTGTTATGCGATTTTAATTCTTTAAAAACTCTTTTTTGTTACCTATGTATTCTTAGAACAATAACATTTATTGTTTTAATTACATTCCACATGTATTTTCAGATATTCTCCCCATATGTAAATCGTTGTCAATTCACTAAGATTAGAGAAGAGCCAAGTAATCTATCAGAACGAAACATTTAAACAGTAACACTAATGGTAGTCCACCGACTGGCTGGAACGGTTGCACCAACACACCAACGCCATCTCGTGGGAACGTCGCGTTGCGCCACAGATGTGCCACCGGTGCCTAATGCCACTAACAACTTCCTTTGAAACTGGATTCGTTACAAAGAAACCTATTCAAATCTTTATTTGAATCCGCTCATTTAAATTTAGAACGGAAATAGGTCTTTGTGACCGGTAAATAAATCAGTGAGAATCACTTTGAAATAACCTTAATATAAATGCGTTTAATGTCATTACTTGAAATAATAAACTATTCTTTAAAGCCGGAAACATCAGTATTAAGGTGTTCTTATCATTGAAATACTTATGTATTAGTTTTTTATAATACGCTGACTAATTTACCAAGAGACGTAAAATAAATTGTAACTACAAAATTGTTCGCATGGATAAGATTATCATATACCTAGCTCAACCAAAAATCTCTCCAAATATGAAGTTAGGAAATTGTTTTAATAAAAGGACATCCTTAACAGTCAAGGCGTGACGTTTTTATCAGCCGTCAGAAGCAGTTGCACGCTAGAACTCGAAATAATACCCTTGTTTGTGTACTAATAACAATTAGAAATTATTAAAAAAACCCGTGGGATAGTTATAAATGAGAAGAAGTAAGAAGCAATTATTACTAAGTGTCCATTTCAAAAGATTTTGTACTTGGGTTGCAGTTAACATATCAAGGGAAAGGCTCATTCAAGTTTGCTCTCGAAACTAACAGCGGTTTATGACTGACACCTTATCGACGGGACGTTTCGCGTGCGTCTGCCGTTTACGTAACGTGAAAACTAATAAACCTAGTGAGCAAAGTGCGTACTCCGGACGTTGGGATTACAGCTCGTTAGTTATATAAGAGGAAGGATATTATACGCAGACCGTGTTCATTTATCATTAGTTTTTTACCTTCGCAGTGTCCCGTTGATTTATTACAAGACAAGCCCACTACTGTGTGCGTTGACATTTTTAATGAGATCATAATGTCTCAATAAAGTCATTAATCTTGAATATTGTATATTTAAAATAACGGAAGAGAACAGTGATGTGACAGAACCCAACTGCGCTGGAATGCTGGAATAATAATACTAATAGTAATCTCTTATATATATAGTATATAAAAATCCCGTGTCACGATGTTCGTTTGCGAAAATCTCCGAAACCACTGAACCGATTTCAATAAAATTTT
>DWGJ01001072.1:0-22400 GCA_018246895.1 Aspitha aspitha aspitha
CGCCCTACGGGCAAGAGGCGAGTTGACGGAAATTTTGATTAATGCACCCGACGATTTTACTCCATTTTGCAACACGATATCTTCTTTATGGAATGTAATTGCTACATACATATTTCTTTAACTGTTTATTGTTGGAATTACAAATTACTATTTAATAAAACTCGCCAATGTTCATTCAATTTACCTTGATGTATTCATCTTTCTCAATTTTTTTCTTCTGCTAATGAGTTTGTCCAATAATAATATTCTTCTTATGTACTCTGGGATGACTTGGACGATTCTTATGTTAGAGCAGGTAAGAATTTTTGCTGTTAAAACATACCGTTTTGTAATTTCGTTTTTGATATTTCACCCATAGAATCGTAAACCAAACTTTTTGACTTTTCCCCAGAAGTATAAGTAATAAGTAGTTAAAAAAAAATGCTAATCAATTGTAATTTTACAGAATAAATAAACAATCGTTGTGATCAGTTCTTAGATATTCTAGTATGAGCTATGATATGAATCGGTAGAAGGAATGTGGCTTGAAGAACCTATGATACGAGGCGTTATACAGTTGTCCTGAGGAATTATACGTATAACTGTATATAACAATATATACGTGTAGGAGGGCTTAGGTCTCTCTTAATTATGTAATAGAAGCAACGTCCTAAAACGTCAACTAGATAAACATAGGTACTTAATTCATCTTGATATTCTAACAATAGAGAATCTTATTAAATTGCCCCTATTGTTAGATTATTATGTTAGAGGACACAATGACCAATCGGGTCGAGTTGAGATAATGCTTTTTTTTTTTTTTTGATTAGTTGTTGCTTGTTTGATTAGTTGATTTGTTTGTTGAGTTGATTGATTGTTGATTAGTTTGATTTGATTAGTTGAATGCTTGATTAGTTGAACCAACCATTAACTATGTAGATTAGACTTTGTATATCATGCCGTTCAAAAATCCCGATACAATATCATTATTTATTGATTTTTAGTATCATTCGCATTATCGCGCATTAAAGGAAATATCTAGGAAATAAGGTAAATCAATATTTAGCTTCTAATAAGCCATTTTAACATTTACTTTTCTTTGTACACAAGGCTACTTTTATGTCATCAAAATTTACTAAACAAGTACAAGTACTGCTGTAATCAATTACAGATCTCAATAAATAAAAGGGGTCCGTAGTTAACCGTTTTTGTTTGTGTTATTATTTAAAATCTTTTTAATCTCGATTTCATTATGCCATCATGTACGAAGCAATGGGGTTACAATCAACTGGCACGGTGAAATATATTTCCAATGTTTCTCGTATGTTCTTGAAAGTGAAATTTATTACATCGACGTGAGCTCCCGCGTGGTACGTGGCAGGTACTAATGAGTTTCTCAAGTAATTACTGATGTAGTGTTAAGCAATTAAGAGTGTTTAATCAATTTTATCCGTTACATGTTCAACGCGGTATCACGTGTATGTAATAATAATAATATTTTAAGGGTTTGGAAGATATTTCCATATTGTGTTATGCCAATTTCTATCATTCTTAATTACTACAATCAACATTTGATGATTGTAGTAATTTACTAGAAAATGATTTAACATAAATATTCAGAAATGTCCTTATTTAGTATAACTACCTAGTTTACTTACAATATAAGTATAGGTACCTGTACCTTTGGCGACTTTATATATATATGAACTTGGTTTATACATACATATTAATAACACTTAAAAGATTAGCTATGCGTGAGGAATATGCCACGCCACGCCAAATGACAGGCTTGGCAATTACACCCGAGCAACGTTTTTACTTCCTTCATTTGTTTTTTTTAAATCTCGGTATACTTTTACGCTATTCAGCTATATTTATACCAAAGAATGACGAACAACGAGTTTAGCTATTCTTTGGTATAAATTGTTTAGAAATCATCCACTGATCCGTTTCACGCAATTCTAAAGCTACGCAAAAGAGCCACTATTGTTGTATTTTATTTATGAACACATAATATCGGGCGTTCCGATTCAGTTCTCCTTATAAGTTAAAAGTCATTGGTAAAAAAATTAAATAAACAACACCTGAAAAGTGAGCGATAATGTAGCTCAGCTAACACCATGCTTCAAATGAGTCGTATTTACCTACGAGTATTACAAACTCAATAAACTGTATATACTCAATTACTTCACATATCGCTTTCAATACTTCCGGCGAAACTGTAAGCGCTTGATACAGCTATTACCAACTACATTGTTATAATATTCACTTATGTAGGCATATCGGCCACGTGATTGTTATGCCTTTCATACTGCCTCAAATTAATACAAGCTAATATTGACCACCAGTAAAACGTGGTCGTGACTAATATGTTTCATGAATTCCGCTTCTAACCTACTTTTGCAAACCCTTTAAAATTATTTCCCTCCAACAAATTTGGAGCAACGTTGGAGCCCTTGTCAACTCTAACTAATTACTGTCATTCTATTTTGTGTACTTAAAATGAATAATTTTACCTTTATTTCACTATACTTGCGTATAAAACTTAAAAGGTTTTTCATATTTGTCACACATTGCTACACGCAAATATTTTATTACTGTGTACAGGTGATGCTTGTGCAAATGTAATATAGCTCAGTGCAAACCGTTATCTGTAACATTACTTTCCTTGTATAATTACATTTCACACATCAAAGCAAACGTTACCGTATGTATTTATTGTGTTTATAACACAGTCTCAAGATCCTACATTCTCGTGTTAATAACCTTTACTGTCGTTTACCGTTTACCGTGGCTAGGATTACTAATAATTTATTTAAGGCCTTAATATTAATGTAAAGGGTCTTAGAATCGTCATCAAATATTAAACAATAAAAAGTGACTATTTGTTTAGATAGCTTGAAAGAGTCTCTATCTCCGTGCTCATTCTCTAAAATAAAATTCGCCTTAACCAAGTGCCATGATTATCATTGATTACAAAATTACTGTCCAAATTCTTGCTTAGTAATCCTGAGAGAACAACAACAACACAAGAGCAATTTTTAAATGTTATTATAATACTCCGATGCCAATCTTAAACGATAGAAGGTGCTAGTTAAAACTGACATGAATTATACGAGACCTTAGGATCTTGTCAGACAGCCTCATCAAAATGACATATTTTGCGCAAGAGTTTTAATCCGTCACTAATAAGTTCCCAATATCCAACTGTGGAATATTAAAGGCTGATGGATGGATGGATGGAATAAGTTCGCTAAGAACGTTATTTAAAAATTTAACTCTTCTAACATTTACAACTGTTTTGATTTGATACAGACTTAAATTGAATTACTGTACAAAGTTACATAGGAACGGTTTCTGTAATTCTTGGTCGAATACACTAACTTCTGATTCATTATGCGGGCTAAGCTGACGTTGAAATTATGTAGCTATCCGACTCAAAAGACACGGTAGAATAAGCCTAAAGGGCACTTAGGAGGTTTGCCAAATTCCCTGAGAATTACGCAGTCCGACGTTTTATAAAGGAAACAATGTCTTCGATATACTTGCCTAACGTTTTTAAAGCTGTACTGATTAGTTCAACCATTTGCTTATGGTACACCTCTTTACTATGTGTTTTTTTTAAATTGATGCAATAAAATAAATTCACTTCAATTTAGCATACTGTAAATAACAAGAACATTCCATGGAAAGCTTAAATTTTTCAAAGGAATATAGTCAATATGTGATATTACGGATGATAATGAACGCAAAACAAAATGGTAAATATATGTTTTGGAAATTGTTAGAGGAAACAAAATTTTAACATGTGTATGAAGTCTAGTACCTTCTGGAGCTGGACTCGAATAAAAACAATACACTTAGACTAACTGAGTCGAGCTCAAGCCCAAAGAAATACTTGTTTTCTTTTTTACCGCTAAAGAAACCTCATTTGTCAAAGCGCTTTTCTACTATGCGCAACGTTTGAGAAAATTCTAAGATCCTGGCAGTTGACATAAATATCAAGTACTCCTAATTTGCTGTACCTACTATAGTCAGAATATGTTTGTATCCAAAAACTTGCAGCTCTTAAAAATAACATACCACTGCAAAAGTATCTTGAAAAAGTTTTTTGTAATCGTAATAGTTTTGTTTTGACGTACAAAGTTTTAATGACCTAGAACAGTTATATACACATGCTGATAGTCATAGAACTATCCTACAAAATTTTAAATATCATTTCTTCTGTTATATCTAAATATTTCTATACATGAATGGTAGTACGTAATTTTAAGTATTTTTTACCTTTGAATCCTTTAGAAGCAACTTAAATATTCTTTTAACTGTTATTGTTTCTTTAATCATAATGAAACTTACGTTAATAATATTAATTTTATTAATATTTTCATTACACTTACATCATAAAATTAGCGTTTGTTAGAATTAACTAAATCTATACAAAAAGTTCTGTAGCGGAGCTTAGTATTATTGTTACAAAATACACTTTCAAGCCCATTACAGGAAGCGTCTCTATCACAAAATCAGTAAGAAAAGTTTCACTTAGTTCTGTTGCTACTTTTCTACAGACAACTTTTAGTCCACTTTGTCTGGTCGAACTTCGGACCAGATGCGCGTAAGACTTCAATAAGAAGATTGTTACTTCTGCCTTTAAACTTAAATCTAGAACTAGAGTTGAATTCAATTGTTTCATGACTTTATAATGTAAGGTCACTAGATAAAGGCATTGTTTAGACAAGGCCACATAATAAAATTTCAAGCTTTTTTGTGTGATCTAACGATCAAATTCTTGCCTGAAATGCTTAGATAACTTTACGTGTTAAAGTCTAAATTTAACCTGCAGCGTCCGTCCGTATTACTGAACAAAGAACCACTTGTTTTTGGTGTCTTACGAACAGGAAATTTAGCTTTAAAATTCATGTGCCTAAATGCGTGCTCGTCAAAGTCCAATTCAAGTTAGTTTCACACCACTTATTCTTAATTTCGTAAAATTATACTTATGATATAAAAATATGTGAATAGACGATATTTCAAATATTAGAATACTTATATATAATAAATATTTCTCTCATTTTTACCCGCTAACATCGCTCATCGCTGCATTGGATGGACTGATAGATAATGCCGCATAGAGTGCACTCAGTGTATATAAATAAACGGATACCCCTTTAACATAACAAACTGTTCATTATTCAACGAAAAGTTGTATGAAGTAACTGAAGCGCATAATCGCTGCGATAATTCTTACTACTTTGTCTAGTCAGAACTTCTCCGTGTGGTGCCTAAGTGACTCCATAAAGTTCATTGCCAGCTTTCATATCTCACGTGAAAACTTCAACTTCTAAAATAATTGGTTAGTACTTTAATTTATTGTTTGAAAAGTTTTGTGAAGATACTTTTATTACAATACTTTAATTTAAGTATTATATTATTCATATTTTGTATTAAAATTATAATTGATTACGTTATTTGATTACGTTGATTACGTTGGTGAAATGGTTTTGAACATATTTAGACTAAGCAATCTATGTACATATTCTATGTACCTACATGAAATATAAAATGACTGATAGACAGACTGACCGAATCAGAGAACCACGTACAATCAAAACCGCTCAACCCAGAATCAAGCAATTTTGCTTCCGGTTCATAAAAAATGCAGTTACATATTTTGTACTGAATTATAACTAATTATTTGTATTTAAATATCACTCGCTGTAACGGTGAAGGAAAACATCGTGAGGAAACCTACACATCTTAGAGATGTTATAGAGTGTATAATATTTTCTGAGGTGTGTGAAGACTAGGTACCAATCCGCACTTGACCAGCGTGGTAGACTACGGCCTAAATCCCGCTCTCACTATAAGAGGACACCTGGTCCAGCAGTGAATCAATAAAAAAGGTCGAGCAACATTTGTAATAATGTTTCCCTTGAGCGCAATGAATAGATTTCAGAGTGCTGCTTTGTTTCGATTAATGTATGAATAAAATTGACAGATTTGTAGGTACAACGGGCAAATGAAATTTAAGAGTTCCTTATGAAACAAACTAAAGAACTGTACAATATTCAATATTTGTACTTTAGACATTCGTGCGTATTTTACGTTTTTCGTGTCGCGAGGTTTGCGTGATGGCTGTACACGAAATGCATTGTAACGAAGTTATAGTTACAATTTCTCTACATTGTAAATAGTTGTTTTCCCTCCACTGACCTACTCCAAAATATCGTAGGTTTTATCTTTACTATTGTGTTGTATATTTGGACGATGTATGCACATACGACGTAATATTATAAAATAGGTACTCAAGTATAACTTGTAATCGGCCTGTACATTACTCAAAAGGAAATTTCTCTGTGTAATTCATCTATAAAATAAATCAAATCAACATACTTATACTTTACAATACTTATTATTGTGTGACCTCCTTGGACTACTTTCTGCTTATCCCGTTAGGGACTTGGCGTAAGGGTAATAGTATTCTTAAGGCGTAACACCGGGACAATAGATCGCAAATAACCTTTTCAAATAAATAACGCTAAGAAAGCAATTTGCAGTAGCAATCGATAGATAAGTGTCGCTAAACTTGTATAAAGTGTTCAGAATCATCAAAATATCTCTACCACGGACCCGGAGGACCCAGGAGATGCTCGCGTAAACAGATTAATAGTAAACGGATTTGAGTTATAATTACTGCCAAATCCATTCGTCGCCATGCGAGATTGCATGTACTCGTATTATAGAGCACGTTGTTTGAATGATATAATGTTATATACATATGTACCTTAACGCAGACGGTTTATTAATTTACTAGAGAGCGTGTTGGGTTTACTAAAAAATTGCAGCATGTTTTCAGAATGGCGGATAAAGTTAAAGCATTTTGTTCTCACAATCAAAATGAAACGTTGTTTTTAATTTTGTTTTTTTTAACTCGATCTAGCTTTATCAGTTACAAGATGAAGAACATAATTTTCATCGGAACAGCTCTGTAATAACGTTATTGTTTTTAGTCATCGTTTCACAAAGGATTAATTAGTGCGAGTGAGACCGCTTTTTATCACCGCGTGACAGCAAAAAATATCGAAACTGAAAAACTTTGAGGCTAGACAAGATTAATTTCTTTGATACAAGTTTTGAAGTAAACTATAGGTACTATATTGATTTAATTATGAGAGGCTACGTGTTAGATTTTACACTTTATTGCTTTATGCTGGTTGTCATCGTAAGGTTTCGTTTATAATGTGATTGGAAATATAACGTTGTACAGCGTTATGACATGTAACTGTTATTGCGTCTCTAATTTTTTATTACCTGGGTAATGAAAAATATTCATTATAATTTTTATCCTACTACTTTGGATAAGGTTAAGTTTTCAAAGACACTCTCTCGCTTTAAAAAAAATACAATTTCATTTTTCATTAAATATTTAAGGACGTTAGTTTTAGCTTCGAATTGTAATTCTACTATGACGATATAGATGTCAAGGGGTTCTCAAATACTATATTTAGAATTTCAATTGTAAATGTTATGGGTTTGTACAAACAGATAAAGGTCATTGATTAACTGCCTAAAGAACACGCTCCATTTGAAATCCAATTTCGTGCTCAGTTGATCATCAAAGGCTTTTAGTTTAAATTGTAGATGTTGAATCCTTATCATTACATAATAATGTCTCTGAAACTGGCATGTTTGTATGATGACAGTGAAGAATGTAAAAGAAGCAAGTCAGATTTGAAAGGATAGAAATATAGTGCACTTTGTAATCTCTACTTATTCCATTAGAGATGACACGATGACATGTTATACGAAACCAACTTCTATAAACGACGGAGAAGATTTGCTATAACACGAACTATATGATGATATCCTATGCCTTTACTACGACATAATCTTTTTGTAATGTAAATTCTTTCTTAGCGTTCATTAGAGTAATTGAAGAAATCCGTTTTATCTGAACGAATAAATAAATAAAATAAAATAATCGACAAAGATTGATAAACAAGGTACATATATATGTACATTAGGGAATATTTGATGGAATTTAGGCAAGTGTCGCAAATGTCCAGTATAACAAAAGAAATCAGCAAAATTGTAATTAGATTTTACAGTCTAAAACGCTGAAACAGAATGAATCTCTATGAAAAGTCCAAAAAAATATACCATGAAACATTATAATAAATAGACAGTTATGTTAGAAAACAATGCAAGAAAATTAAAATAAGTGAAATACAAATACCTCCATGCCTATAGCTGTAGTGTATATATATAATAGTATCGGCTTATTTACTTTAGCTTCGTCGCAACTGCACGTTGTACTCAGTCGCTATAGCTACGATCCACGTTCGGTCAGAAATAGCAAATCGTGTGCAAGTGTATCTCCCATCCGCCACAGTACGTGTCGTGGGCAACAAATGCACACAGTTCAGTACTTTTATCGCGCAGTGGTATGAAGACAGTTGTAATTTATCCATAGGAAGCCGTAAGAAATTGTTACTAGCATATTGTATACTTCATCACTTCGCACGCGTGACGCGGTTGCAGCATCGGAATTATATTCTTAAAATAGATCTGCGGCATATAGTTTCAAAATATAATAAATTCGTATTATTTAGGCATAGTATTCGAATCCTCAGCATCGAACTGTACCAAAGTTAAGTACATTCGTAAGTTTAAGTATTACCAACGACATCAGCTCCGGCCCTATCTCTAAGGCGTAATAAAAAACAACGTGCGGCAGTAAAAGGTACTAAAGCCTGGTGTATTATAAAGCTCATAATCCATTCATTAGCTAATTAATCAATTTTTGGTTAATTACATGCGTCTGTGGTAAAAGCAATAAAGCGACGGCTAATGTTTTGTACAGCTGATGGATATTAATAGCCACTAGAGTGTGAGCTGACCTAATATAGACAGAAGCAAAGTTGAATAATCTTTACTCAAAGTTTACAATCCACACGACCCCTAATCCTTTAATACCTAACACTCGGTCATTTACGGACGTTTTTCTAAAAGATCACAATTCTATTTTCGAATAAAACTATAAATATCCATTTTGTTTCCAGTGTAGGTATATTATAGGTAAAAAAGACATAGTCTTATAAACCAGATCTTACATGTAACTTTAGAAAAATGGTTTTCCTAAACGTATGTAGGTACATATATTGTTCTGACCCAATACATTCGTCACAGTACATTGCTCTCTTGGATGCCAAGATCTATCGTATCATCATCTTGTCAATCAGCCATTTTTTCTATAGAGGGACCAAATCAATTAATCAATCACACAGTCAATGAAACGATTGCCGTCCCTTAATAACTTTTTGATGACTGTTCAGGAAACGTTATTGTAACGTTAGTTTTCTTACAAAAAAAATACTGTATTTTATGGTTTGTCAAGTATAGCCGTAATTACATTTGGAACGTAATATGTAATTACTTATGACTAAAAGATAGATGTTGCTTTAAAATTATAAGAATATGAAATGATATGCTTAAATAGAACGTAATACTTGTATGTGAATAGATATCCACATTCTTCAAATAGCCGTACCTATATTTGAACGTATATCGAACGAAATAATCAAATTGTTTCATAAATCTTGTTCAGATGAGCGAAATTCTTTAGAACAAAAGACGAACTAGGAAATTGAATATCACGAATTAGAGGCATCCAACTTCATTGAAATCCGATTGTGGGCAATCAGTATGTGTAATTGAATGTATCAACTGAACGGATATGGCACTGGAAATAGATTTTTACATTCTCGGTCTGGCTTTGTATTCGTAAATTAAATTGGACGTTTTATTTTAGGGATGAAACGAATATTAAGCTTGCACCGTACTTTATTACAAATACGATTACATAGTCAAAGCATTGCTTAAACAAAATTGTTGTTGTGTTTGTTATTTAAATAAATGTATAAATCGCTGTTGTGTATCATGGTTTTCATTACTTATTGTCACTTATTAAATACTGCCTAACGTTACCGTTACCGTAATACCGTTTACATACATATTTAAATATCTTAGCAAAAATACTTTAATTGGAACTGTCTTTGAATCTTGTGTTACGATAAAAATGATCATAATCGGTCCTCATGTACCTACCTAATTTTTAAGAACTACTGAAGCATATACAAAATAATTGTAATTAAAGATTAACGGGAGACAAATATGTATAATGTCTTTATTCGTACAGCACGGATCTCAAATGCAGCAGCCCTAGCTCGGGTACGACAACAATAGACGACCCCGCCGCGCCTCCGTGTTATCAATAATTCAGTTTCCCACTGTATTTCCGTACTCATCTTTTGCAGTTCATCTTTTCATTGAATTATCTAGAGCTTATTATTATAAAGAAAAATTAAATATTAAATAGAATATGTTAATTAATATGAGTTTTCTTCAATGTGACATTTCGATATTTTATCCTTGCTCCCTACTAATATAACAAATGCGAAAGTGTGTTTGTATGTACATGAACTTACTTCGTATAAAAAAAGAAATATAATAATTCAATTACCGCGTAGATGCTTCGACTTACTGACAGACGTTAGGTACCTACACATGTTAAGTAAATCTCTAGGTTGTACTAAATTAAATTACAAGAAAAAGTACATGGGCGTCATATTTAATATGGTAATTCAATTGTCATAGTAAGGGTTATGCACATTTCAGAAGCTTAGCATAAGAATGCAAACTAAAAATAGGTACACAGAGATTCTGTTACATAAGGAAAGTACACCCGCATTTGCATTGTTACTATGTTACATTCATGAAACAGTAGATGAGTTAATTTTGTTTTTAAAACTTTTTAGCATCTATGTTAAAACAATTGATTATCTCTACTACCGAATCTCCCGCTGACAGTATTATTACAGTTCGCCTACAACTCTTATATACATACATAGGTCAGAAATCGCTGCAAACTCTTTTATAACCTTAAACTAACAAACCGACCAGCGAGTCGTTTGATGGTTAGTGATCACCGACGTTTATAGATAAGAATGCAACACGATATTGCGCTCCGAGAATACATCAATGTCGTTAAAATCTACATTATGTACCTAAAAACTACATAAATTTATTCAGAAATAACTAAACATGGAAGTAGTAGAGTGATTTGTTATAAGGTTATAGATAAATTCGTCCTGAAATAACTATTTTACGAAATTTATGACTCAGCTATCAGCTTATTTTATTTCAGTTCCTTTACCTAGAATCGTATTTCTTCACTAAGAGCAGCATAGATGGATATAAAATAGTCTGGTTTTTTTCAATTTTACTGGAACCTACATACAAAGAAGTTTTGTACTAAAGCCTGAAATCTTCAAGATATATTCTAGTTATATCTAATCCAGCCTATTCCCTGCAGCTATTCCCCATATACACTAATCTTAATGCTGGAAAGTGTGTGAAATATTCTCCTTTCAACATGTGAAGCTTCGTCGTTCTTTCACATATGATATACCTACCTATGTAATTAATATTCAAGCTCAATCGCTAACAACAAAACGATAAATAACCTATGAAGTTTGTTATTTAAGGGAAGATGTTTACTTTGAAAAATGTCGAACATTTTTGTTCGGACAATTACAATGCAGATAATATATAAAACACTTTATAAACAATTTAAACAAAATTGCGACAAACGCGGTCAAATGGTGCTCAAAAAGGTCCTACGGAATAGACATGTCCTAAAGAGTTCGTAGGTAACTTTTTGAAGTTTTATCGCTACGTATACAAAAAAGTTTAGGTAGGTACATGTGCAACATTCACAACTGACGTAATACAAATCGCAATGGTGCAATATGCGAACCACTACTTTTTATGGCGTGAAAATTATATTATCTGTCTCAGTCCACGAGTTATTGATTTCAGCGCTCCAGATAACGAGAACTGGCAATTTCTAACTTTCCCTCAGCAGAACATTACGCTGTTAAGTTACGGGCTTAAGAGAAGTTCGTGTTACAGTTCCAGTTTATGTTAATTTCAAATAAGTCGGCTGCGATCCATTAAAATGGGACTGCTGCGCGCGAATCTCGACTCGTAATAGGAGATGCCTAGCGAGTGCTTTACTACGCTGTTCCCATGGAAATTAATGGATCTATGATTGACTGAGTAATCGAAGTACATTTAAGAAATATGAAGGTTTTAAATCATCAATAAAATTGAAGGAATTTTATGTACTAAATGCTTTTAAAAGTTTCTCTTGCACTTCGAAGTGTATGACTATAAAAAAATAGCTATTACTAGCTACTTGTGTTCGAGACATTTATTGTAAGTACCGTTTGCAATCTACAACTGCGCCGTGCCTAGGAACGTTTTAAATAGGTTAGCAATCACTTTTAATTAGATTTTTATTCAAATCAGTGAACTGATATTAACGATAACTGATATACGGAGAAAGATTGAGCAAGGGTACACAAAATATTTTTATGAAAAACCTTCAAACCGAGCCCACATTATATTCTGACTAAAATAAAATCTAAGACAAAACAACAATAGTCGGACAGTTTATAAAAAACGTGAAAAATGATGTCAATTTTCAAAGACTTACTCAGTACCGGCTTCTCAGATAGAAGTTTGGGATGCCAGAAACTGTCAGTACCCTACTATAAAAAGTGCCAACGATATTGATAGTAACGTTATTATTCACGTCCAAAATTTATCTTCAACAATTTCTTTATACCAATAGTTCATGAGACAAATCATTAATAATAATTAAGGGTATGATGTCGTACTACATATTAATAAATAAGTTGAGTTGTGATGTTGATATCAGACATTCTCTATTTTTTCTGCATGGATTGTAATCCATACAGAATGTATATGTACTTGTATTTCTCAAATTTTATATTCTGGGTCAACTATTATATTTGAAGAGCTGTATGATATTATAACATGAACATTAAACATTTGTAAGGAACTAAGTTCTCAAGATTGTATTCATGTATAAAGATTTCTGTACAAAAAAGTCCAAAGGAGAATAAAAAGTGTTCTATATAAACGTGTAGATGTGGCGTGCCTACCCGTAAACTTCGTATATATACCAATAATAGGAATTTATCTAGCTACAATACTATAACTATGTATAACCATTTTAGTTTAACACTGTTCGGGTTCCAAGGGCATTCCTATTATTTATTAGAATTGTGTTTAAACATTTTTTTTACAATTTACAACAAATGTATAATAACAAACCAGTTAAAATTTTGTGACTTTTAAGGGTATTGGTATAAATGACAACTTTATCACAAGAAACATTACTTTTATTGATGAAGTGAATTTATGCCTAGGTGAAAGGTGAGCCTGGTCCAATAAAGCTAATTTGGAGTTCTGAACGAGTTTTTCAACGTCACAACTTAGATAAATTGCGTTATCGCGCAATGTGATTCGACCTGACGTTAAATCCTTTAAAGCTGTTTCTTGGTAAATTCGTTTTGCAGCTAGTACGTAGCGAAAATTCTTATGTCATATTACGAACCCACTGACCAAAATGATATTATATTGATATCTTTATCTCTAACACTACTAACATTATTTATTGTAAGCGATATAAAAACTGTTAACAAATCATGTGCATTACTCATAATCATAAACATAACAGATTTTTCGATGAGAAAGCATTCTTTTATACTCGTATCTCAAAATAATAAATTTATCACAATGAAGATTAAGGCAAACTAATCCATTGCAGAATTACAGAGGAAAAAATATGAATTCTCAGTTGTAATTAAGTTGGTTGAGCTTATGCCTGTTCCGTAACAAATCCTTTCAAACAAACATAAAACACGAGGGGTTTAACTTACCCTCAAAGAGATTTTTCTAACTTGAAAAACTACGTATCCCGCGACATTTATTACAGGTCGACATATATTACAGGGTCAGGTGCTAAGAACCATTGATTTTACGAGACTCCACACGAATTTCTAGATCTTATCTCTAGTTACAGAAAGGCGTGCCGCTATGTAATTATATTCATGTGCATAACTGTTTTATATAGTCACTAGCAATTAAAACTGTAATTTCACTTGCACCACTATTTATAGTTGTTACGTTAGCAGCTCGTAACATTTTTTCATCTTTATTTAATTAAGGTTATCTACCTTTTTTGAGTTATAAATATTGTATTGATGTCTTTCCAGGTGTTCGTTTTGATGATGGATAATAATTAAGTTATAGTACAAAAGCATCTAAAATTGTATAATATAATACATAATATCCAATAATGCTTATCTAGCAATTTTCTGCGAGTTGTAATTTATCGCAAAGTACTTGTAGTAGAAGAAATTCACTTCCTTAAGTTTCCCGATTCGAAGAACAACTTTATCCGCCACATTTATTTCATGTGACAGGTGTTGAGAGCCTTTGACTTTACGAGCATCTGATGCGTATACTGAGGCGTAATGTTTACCTACAGAATCTCCACACAAACATCGATTTTCTAAACGAATATTGGCTTCCTGTTTTACGCGTAGTATTTTCGCGGATACAATAATTTATCACGACTTAAGAAAAATGTACATTTCCATAGACGTACGCAATAAAACTCCATAACGTACCTATTTCTATCAAGAAAAAACGTATTATGTTTTCTTATTCTGTAGGATACATAATAAAAGTGCTTTCAAGTTTCAGGTGTGGTTTAGCTGGGCTGAGCGTTAGATACCATTCTGTCTGTGGAAAATTTAAGTCGCTGAATGGGTACAACAAACTCAACCTGCTATCTAAAGCACAGGAGCTCTCATCAAAAAGCTACTACAAGGGATCCTCCATTTAGAAGTCATTCGCATCAAGCGATGACTGATCTGGCAACAATGTGTTTTTATTTTCTGGCATTTTCTTCTAGTCTTAAAAGCTAGTGCGTGAGCTTGTCTAATGAATCAGATAAAATGTATAACAAAAGATAACTATTTATCTTGTGCCCATTAAATAAAAAGAAAAATACCAACTAAATTAACCAAAACGAGACGGCTTCGGATCTTGTTGTATCAAGAACGGAGAACGATTTATTTCTAAAACATACCAAAGAATTTCAAAGTATCAACGATTTTTCGGTAATAACTTTTACTGTGATATATACATAGAAACAATTATAACTAAAGTTTGTGTATAATTGAGACTATAATAATAGTATTTCTTTACTTAGACTTTAAATCAGGAAAAAACACATAATATTTCTCTTCAGTGATCAAGAGATTTTTATACAAAAGTTCTTCATAATAATTTCAGTGGCTTGACGTGTAAACCTAACAGGACGAATTATTTTCACATTTATGGAATGTAGGTCCGTATTAATAACTAAATTATAATTTAAACGATATTGGTGTAAAAGCCTCACAATTTTAAAATAATAATAATTATGTCAACCTTGTATACATACACGTATGTATATAACTATTAAAATTTTTGGTACACGTAATTCATAGTGACTGGATATTCACAGGTCTTTATTAACTTAAAGTAAATTCAGTGCGAGTGAAATAGTTGCT
Organism: Aspitha aspitha aspitha; assembly: GCA_018246895.1. Classification (NCBI taxonomy): domain Eukaryota; kingdom Metazoa; phylum Arthropoda; class Insecta; order Lepidoptera; family Hesperiidae; genus Aspitha; species Aspitha aspitha. The sequence goes on from DWGJ01001072.1 coordinate 15,471, forward strand.
TTGTTCATGATAAGACACGCTAGTATGTCTCGTTGAACAAAGGGAAACGAAATGCTTTTTATTTAAAGGTTGCTTGTCGGAAGGCTAGCCCCATGAGATTTCCAAGGATTATGTTTGAGTACAATTTTTATACTGAGTGGACTTATCTATATAACACAAGGACTTATCCTTAAATACGAAGGCGAAGTAAAGATAATAACAGCATTCGTGCAGTTTGTTGCGATGTTTCTATGTTATAATTTAAAAAAAAATCAATTCTAATATTGCTCTACTGGGGCCGAATATACCGCAATGTGCTTTTCCAAAGATGGATGTGCTGACTTTACGTAACTTAAGGGAATGGATCTTTTTTTTATTTTGCTTTTACTGTATTGCTTTTACTGTATTTTGCTATTACAATACTAAGTGTGATGCATTAGATTTCTAAACATTTATGGCCTCTTGACTGGGCTCTTAACCTTGCTTTAAACTTCTTTCGTACGAAAATTATAATAAATGTACATATATATATATAAAGCAAATTCTTCTTGTATTTTGTATTGAAAAGCCGATGTAAATAAACAAAAGAGCTTTAAAGTTCTGTTGTAGCATATAATTTCTAACGATTCTTGGCCCGATGTTGTAACTAATAGAAAACAAAAGGCGTTCGTAATAATTAGTTGCCTTAAAATTAAATGAGAAAGCAAGTTGGCAAACAAATTGACCTTTAAACTGAAAAAGGGTATAGAATAAGCTACTCGTTTTGGATAAACATTTAGACGATAGTTGTTTTACGGGTTTTGAAAGCTTGACAGCTTGCAAACTGAAGCTAGACCACCCGTTCCTTTGTAAAGGCATTGTTGCCCGAATAAATAGGAATAAGAGAGAGCCATAATACATTTTGTTTAAACGTATAATAGTATGTCTTCAGATAAACTATCGAAATATCAATCTTGCATAGATTAATATAAGGTAATTTAACAAACATATTTTTGATAATTCGATCAAACAACCACCGTGACTATTCGATCAAGTCAAGATCAAGGTTAATAGTGTTGGTTTGTGAAATGGGGAGAGAAAGAGAGAGCACTTTACTGTTGTATATTGTATATGTCATGTGTTATGCAACACATATGATTCGACACAGGATTTTTCCTTGAATCGGTAAGACAATACTTACAATGTGAGAGACGATTCATTGTGCACCAATAATACACCATCTAAAGACTTATTTTCCACAGAAAGTATGATGTGTTAGTAATGCTCTTCTAGATTATAACCATTTCACTTTTCGTTGCGCTCTTATTTCTCAACGGAAAAAAAATACGTAGGTTCTCATCTACGACATGGAATCTTTGCTTAGTGACACTACCTGTACCTAAAATAGCGGCTCAAACAAAAATATACACGGCGAAAGTAACAATCAGCAAACGTAGTGTTTCATTGTCAACCGATATCAATGTGTATTACCGAAAATGGTAGAGTCGAAATTGCATTACAAAGAATAATCGATGTTAAAAATAGACGTTTCCGCCCATAAAAATAAGTAAATGTCAAACAAGGTAACATAGCAATAGTTAAATGTCAAACAGAATATCACTAATAATACACAGGTAAAATGAACTATGTAAATTAATTACTTAATTACCCAAGCAAAAATTTTATATACATATATAGGTATCATATGTATTGAAAATTTACAAAAAAATTATTAATTATTTGGATGTTGAAAGTCATTTAAAATTCTTCTCTGAAGTGCATATCGTAGTATGAGCCATTATATTGTACATGTATTGCCAATTGCCATTATGTTTGTTAAAGAATTAAGCGAGTGTGAGCAGGAAACGAGGGTTGCCTTTTCCTGTACGAAGCCGTTGAATTGTGGCAGAAAAGAAATCGTTGGGTCAAACACGCCTCCGACCTTCACTGTCGATAAAATTGATCTTGCGTGAAATAGGGGCGTCACATTAGACGATATGATAATTGTGCGCCTAATCTTCTGGAAGCTCGCTTGTTAAGCAGTATTAAGCTTTGTTTTTATTATGCCTGGTGTTCTCCGCGATTTCATTCACCGTGATCCTTAGATAATTGCACATTAATTACGACAATAATAAAAAAATGGTTTACATTATTACGACCATTATTCAAATGTGTAATGTTTTTGATATTAAGTATGTACTATTAATATTAGATTGAAATAAGTGATTAGGTAGATATGTAAGTAGGTCTGAAATATAATTTGTATTTAGTATCAAGCTAAAATCATTTCAGATGTCAAACAACACTGGCATAGTATACAAATTTTCAGATGAAAATCAAATAAACACACGTTTTCACTGCAGTAAAGAAAACCAACACAAAAACTATCGGCTAGCGAAAGTGTACCATCAAATCAAGTAAACGACCGCGCATCGTGTATTTTTTATGAGTTAGAACTTACCGGGAAAATCGATTTCAACACATGCTATCGGAAATCGGAGCGGTAACAAAGCGTTATAATGAGGACAACGGTTAACGCCGCTTTTTTCTTTTCGCGTTCACATTAACTGTGCCATAAGAACTTTCTTTATTGCTTTGCTATTTCTAGCACAGCTCATTACTGTATTGTATATCTTTATATTATTTACTTATAGGTACGTATACAGCGAGCAAACTTTTCTTACGAGAGTCGCGCAAATGTTTCTATTCCACATTTTGGATTTCAACATTAAGGTAACATGTAAATATGTACCGTGCATAAATATCTGAACAAAAAGATTATGTAAAAAAGTAATGGAACTTGTTTCAAATAAAGTGTTATTCTCGTATTAATTAAAACAAGTAATTCAATTAAAATCATCTATCACATTAACACGTCAGTAAATCATCCTACACTATTTGATATTCAATTGTCTCCATTAACAAATGAAACCTAGGTTTAATTAGCGTAGGACTGTATTGATACCTCCTATTGTTAATCGAATTAAACAATCTGATATGCGAGTACAAACAATTCAGTACAAAATACAGACATATACAATATTGTGGGGTATCAGGTAGCACGAATTTTGCAAGCCTGTGAAAATCATTACGCAGTACTGCACCAAATATAATAATTACTATATCATTTAAGTAAACTGTTATTTGGAAATTATGATCGATGGGACATAAATTACGTAGAATTCTTGGTTATTCCAAAGGAAATTTACGGATCATTTTTCATAAAACTGTTCACGAAAAGTATACTTGACTTTCTCAAAGTCAATTTGTTCTCACTTACCTCAAATTTATTGTCATCGTACAAAATAATTCATTTCGTCACAAGTGGATCACAAGTTGGCAATTCATATATCAAATATTTTACTTAATTTAGTTGAGATTACAATAACATTTTGAAGCGTAATTTTAATTGGACGCAGTAAAATTTCTCGTAATAAAATATTTAGACACGCGAACTCTTAGTATTTGTTTTATTTTATGGAAAAACGAAAGAGACGAGCACGTAGAATAAAACAAAAATTAAGATACGTGTTCTAGCTGGAGAGCTGGCACCAATTTTTGGGTAGGTATTTGAAGCAAACTGAAAACTTGGTCCATACCTCTCCTAATATACCCCAACTTGGAACTGTAGACCTGGCTGGTGAGTAGCGGGGCTAAACGAGCCCCAATATTTTTAAAAATGCTATTTTTCTTTTTCACAAAATATATTTGAGGCAATATGTAATTTATATAGGTATGTTGTTGTTTTATATTTAAGAAATAAAAAAAAATTAAGCCAGACAATTTAGTCCGGGCTTTTACATTGCCAGGCACGTGCAAATATATTTTGCAAAAATATATAAAAAATATATTTGAGGCAACGTGCAATTTATATAGGTATGTTGTAGTTTTATACTTAAGAAATAAAAAAAAATTAAGGCAGACAATTTAGTCCGGGCTTTTACATTGCCAGGCACGTGCAAATATATTTTGCAAAAATATATAAAAAATGCATTTGAGGCAATTTGAAATTTTTATAGTTATATATGATTACTTAGGTTAATATTTAGGTGGTAGAACCTGTATACCGTTCGCCCGGACAAGTACCACCGCCACACCTATTACTGCCGTGAAGCAGAGCATTCTGTCCTTCGGTCCGAAGGATGTGGTTGCCGGTCCACTTGTATACCAGAGGCGACCATCTCAGTCCTCAAGAGTATGAACGCATCTGTGACTAACTTCTGACAGGATAATTACTAACACTTACTAACTGCATCTACTAACACATACATACCTACTACATACATACTACTAACTGGACTAATATCACTGACAGTCCCTTTCTTGCAGTCCTGTTACTAAAGAATACTCATCAACTAATTTTAATAACATCTTATAAGAGTACTAACTGAATTTACTCTAACAGTCCCTACAGCCCTTTTAGGACTCGGTTACAAATGCCCACGGACGGGAGCAGCCACTTGTGACTGCTGCCTGCTCGTTTGCTACTCTATACAAATATATATAAAAAACTTTGTTAATTCTAGTCACTAAGTATGTACATCTACTTTCACACACTTCGATCTCTGCTGATCCCATCATTCCACACTACATATATCGGCGATAGAATACAAGTTTTAATTTTAAATCCCGGGAATTAAAATATATTGCAGCATCTCTAACATTATTGAATTGCTTAATCTCTCTTATTTCGGACTTTTTCGTAATACATAAAACCTAAAATACGTTCGTACGTAGAACAGTAGGCCACGTGGTCTTAATTCATCATCTCTAATTAAATTATAAAACGGTTTTATTTTCGTACTATCGGGTTATTTATAGATTAAATTGAATATTAATATAACTATACCCCAGAAAGTTAACTAATTACTTCTGCTATTAATAATTAAGATTTAAGTACCTAAAGTTTCATGATTCTCTTTCTGTGGTCTTCGCAACGCCTGCGTGAGGTCCGCATACTGTGCCATAGGATGTCAACTTGCTACCGCTACATCGCCATTTTTCGTCTGTTCAAAGAGAAATGTCCAAAATGTCATAAGTAAATATTTAAATACTTGGATTTATGACGGGCTCTTTAGTCACGACAAAAATGTGTTTGGATATAAAATTATACAAGATCTACATAAGTACCTAGGTATATATTTAGAAATGGGCTAAACTAGTACCTTCAGGAGTTGACATAATTCTAGTCAACGTTGGTTTCAGTCCTATAGACTACTTATATTGTATTAAATTAAATATACTGAAACGTCATACAACAAAAGAATATTTTTATACCTACGTTCATTCTGGTTACAATTTTATTAAAGAAATTTCACATTAATGAGGATTGACTACTTACCCATAAGCGTGTTGAGTATTTGGAGCCTTGTAGGTGCATCGATGTGTCGTTGCAGTGAAGTTCGCGGTCGTTGAGGTAATTGCACTTTTGCCGGTCGGTTTCCTGAATTCTCTGTGGTGGCTGGCCTTCGCTTTGCCAAGCGTAAATATTGATTAAAGTCATTTTCATTTTGATCGTGACTTTGATCTGAAGTTAACTGCGTGAAATAGACAACTTGTTCCTATTCAGAAAATCTAGGAATAATTAATAAACAAATATGATAAACTGAATAGCCAACTATTATTTGCAACTTTACTTCACATGCTCGCGAGCTTGAAGAACCGCATTGTAAGTCAAATGTGGTTGCAGCAGCGCACTTGGACAATTCTTTGATTTCCTCGTCATCACTCTCACCAGATTCCGTATCCATTCCGTCTTCAAATAGAACCTCACAATTGTCTACAGAAATATACATGAATTTGTATGATTAATAAACATTAAAACTCATGGTATCCTGTCATAAAATAACAAAGCAGATGATAGATAACATACTTTATGATACTCTCGTGAAACCATTATACCAACCGTCTGCATCTCCATGTAAGGGTCGGTCGTCCAAGCTAACCAAATTCGGCAGAGCTGTTGCCATTCCGGTCCGATACTCTCTTGAGTCCGATAATGGACATCCTCTTAGCGTCAGTCGACGAAGTGAGCTGCAGATGCTCAACATCCAAAATCTACATGATTCATCTATCGGATTACTGAGACAACGAAAAACATTTAGATCAATATATTTACTCTCATTGCTTTATATTAACCAATATTAATAAATAAATATCACAATAAAAGTTACGATTTGAAATACAAATTTTGAATCCTGAATGTAATCAATTACGACAAGATACACCTACTGGAAGTAGTTTACAGTATATAAGGTTTACTAGTGACATATTCTATGATTAATCAAGCTGTCTTAGGAAATAACACATTCATTCAACTCACTCTGCCAAATTCAATGTATGCAGCTTCTGGAGGGCCGAGACTGGTTGTGGATCTCGAAGACGATTTCCGGCCGCGTACAATTCTCGTAGTGCACACAATCCCCATATACCATCTAGAGACGTTAAGCCACATCGGTTCACGCTCAGAATCTAAAAACATCTCTCATTTTCGAAAACTTAAACGTTCGAAGTTTACCTTAGTAACTCCAAATACAATGGGAATTGTAAAATTTTACCGTACCGTTAACAACAGGAAATGATAAAATATAGTAGACATACGATGCCCAAAAACCGTTACTTATAAAACCCAATAGTGCTTACTGCAAACGTTTTAATTGTTAAAGTAGACAGACTGTTTTATGACACAAACCTTCAAATGAACCAAACCAATGCCAAGATCTCGCAAAGATGACAAGGCACTGCCATCTAATGTAAGTGAGCGAAGCCGTGGCGCGAGCACATTGAGGCGTCTTAATCCTACTCTTTCAGCGATTACCCGCAACTTTGCTTCTTGAATTCGTAGAACTTCTTCATCAGTAGTAACTCCGCTGCTTTGTTTCTATTTAGAAAATGAGGGGCGATGGGTAAGCTAATGAGTAGCCAATATTTGAGCCAACGAGCTCGGCTGGCTATACACAACTCTGTGCTTAC
>DWGJ01001073.1:0-22394 GCA_018246895.1 Aspitha aspitha aspitha
AGGTAACAAACATACAAAAAAAAAAAAAAAAATACAGACGAATTGAGTACCTCCTCCTTTTTGAAGTCGGTAGAAAAAACCAATGAACGCATCCACGGCCACGGAAAGAATAGCACAGGGGCTTTTGTTTAATTGGCGGGAAATAAAGGTAATTAAGAATTTTAAAAAGGAAGAAAAAAATTCACGAAAGAAAAGAAACAATAAAGAGCCTATAAAAATCGTCAAAGGTTTCTTCGTCGGTCAGTCTCAAACTGATACTTTCAATGGTTTCGATGTGATCGCCATGTGCAAAGCCGGGCTTCTTTTAAATATTATTGATAATTAAAATTAAACAAAAGAACTGGAATAATAAAAATGATAACGATATTGCACAGTGTTCAAATCCAAATACGAATGTACATCCTATGTTTATTCTCAGTTGTCTACGTATGCATACAAGTAGGTAGGTCAAAATGAGTTATTATTATAAGGTTAGGAGAAGCAAATAAATTATTTAAATATGAACGGTTATGGTAAACAATAACAACATTTGCATCATGGAAACATTATAATTGTCAAAATAACAAATAAGACGAACTTATTATTATACATAAGCAGTCATGCTTAATACAATGAACTTTGAAATACTGTAGAATTAATCCTTCCAAGGTATAATTAACGCTTCCATTGTATAATCAACTTTGAATGAAAACCAAACTTAATATCAAAAACTACGAAAGAAATTTTAAAGTTATTTTTTGTTCCGTTTGTAATACAATGTTCACATCACATAAAAGCCACTGACTCTGCAGGGCGAGCTAAATTTACGTGTCAATTTTGCTGCTACCAGATGTGTAACAGCATGGTTTAAGTAGGCTTATCCTTCACCCTTAGCGGCTCAGGGGGAGGTATCAATACCAGCACCAGTTAGAGTTCGCCGTACAACCCTATAGGTTTCGAAAAGGCCAGAATATTCTGTCATTCATGTTTGCCAAGACGAAGATAGCATATTATCATTAGTACACAACAGCGGAGCAAGAGACTCTTTTCCATATTTGCAAACGTCTGTGGCGCTTAGTTCTGAAGAGATCTCATGTGCTTGGAAGGCTTGCGGGGTCCTGTTTAAGATCTACTACGAAGGTCTTGTTGCAAATACAGCAGCATGTTTCATGTTCGCCTTATAAAGACTACTGGACCGCGCGCGCCATTTCCATAAATTAAACGCCAATGGTATTTCATAAAGTTTGATAAAGAATTCATGAAGGTCGAACGCACCGACAAAAACACTTGCATTGCCGCGCCGTCGCATTGCACATAATTAAATCCCGAAAATATGTATAAATGATAAATTTCGGGATTGACGTTATTATATACGTGTGCATGCGTCATTATGGGAGAACGGTCCGTACCTACCTACTGCATGATCATATATCTACAGAATTATTTATTACTCACTAGCATTAACCAAATATTAAAAATAACAAATTCAGGATTCGTATAATTAAAACTGGATTGTCAGGAATATAAATATTGAACCCTATTAACCCTAGCACAAGTTACATACACCGTCATTAACAATTACAAAGGTGGCCAAGAGATGGCGGGCGTTATAAGTATCAAAAATCAATGAATCTGATTTAATGACTAAAGAAATTTATAAGCACAAAAAAAATATTTTATACAATGACTGTGTTGCTAACATATCTATCTATTGAGCCCAAGCTACATTGTCCATAATAAAATGAATAAAATTGTTGGTCGATTGTATTAAAAAACGAACGAAACAAGGCAAGGTCATTAGCGTTGGCGGGCTGGTGGTAATGCGACTTTAAACTATCTTGTAGGAAGTACTAAAAGGTAATAAGTAAACGTACATATGAGTAATATAAATAATTTCACTTCACACGGTAAAAAAATTCTTAATTTCTTTTCAAAAAACCACACTAACTGCTGAAATATTTTGTTTCGAAAAAATAATACATAAATGCTAAGTTTGATTGTTGCTCTATCTTCAATATAATGTAGTATATTCAATATAATATAGGTAGTTATGGATCGCTCCCAGCCCTCAGCATTAGAGTTAAGTAAGTGCGTATGTTATGGCACCGGACGCCCTCCCTACTACTAGTTCGTCTCACGCGTCGGCACTGATGGCGCGCGTGGGGAATTCGGGCCTCGAGGATCCCCTCCTTACCCGGGCAATAATTTTTTTTTTTTTTCTGCACTACCACAATATGGGAATCAAATAAAAAGGCTTCCTGAGGAGAATACGAAAAGTTACTTCCTCGTAGGGCATCTAAATAAAAAGCTTGTTTTTATAAACTTTTTTCTCATTAATTTATTATAGATATCTAATTCGCTCTATTGTGATGCAAAATGATACAAACCTAGTACAGTTGCTGGATGTGCTGAAGCAGTTATAAACAGCGAGGGCTTCCCGGACCGGCATGGCTAGTTTCCCGGGGGGAGCGTACACTTTCACGTCCCGCAAACTTATCACCACGAAAGCCTTTAATAAAGGAGCGTATGGAATATCTCGTCCACGGACGTTTAAAAGCCAAGCGACCTCGTCGAGCGCTGTCACCACCATTGCGTCGACTCCGATAGATTTAAGCTCGTTGCGTACCGCCGTTACCTTGTCTCGCCAACTAACACCTGTAAAGCGTTTCAACATTGTTAAAACTCTGTTTTGGAATTCATACCCTAGAAAGTTTTACATATTACATTTTTATGGACATTATAACCGTGCTACAGTATCTCTATAGATTAAGTCAATTTACCTGTATATTCCATGTTATGTAAACTGGCAACAATCCGCGAAAACTCGGGCCGTCTTCGAGCTGGATCCAGTTCATCAAACCATAACTGGTCGATAAGGGTGGGCACGTGCAGCAGCTGTAGACCCTCGCGCTGCAAGCTCGTCGAGAGCGCTTGCCATTCGTTCACCGACGTGAGACGAGCGTCGCCGCCGACTCGGCCGTTTCGATTTGACCGCTCCTGCTTTTTTTTATTTATTTATTCACCTTGTACAATTTTCTTACATACTATCGTTTAAGAGGGTGCAAACATAAACTCTTTCCAGTTTTACCGTGCACCGGGCGTCGTCGACTTAAATGGTAATGAAAATAATTGATTGTGAAAAGCGAAAAGTAAACATGCTTCGTGCATTCTTACTAAACGGTATTAATTGAGGTTACAACTAATCGTTTGACATTTTTAGGTCAAATTCGTTAGGATATGTATGTATAACGTATTGGATGAGTACCGCGATCCATTCGGCGATGGTGGGCTGGCTAGGATTGTCGCCGTCGAGCACGAGCCAGGCGCAGGAGAGCGCGGCGCGGGCGCGGTCCACGTCGCCGGCGGGCACCCACACGGCCGCGCCGCCCTCCGCCAGCACCGCCGCCGTGCCCGCGCCCTCCCACCCGCTGATGTACTCCAGCCGACGCTCCTCGGGACTCGGCTCCTCGCTCTACTCATTATATTGATAACACCAGTCAACTCACTATTTCTCTTTGACTTTAAAGCGTGAAATTACAATATCGTAGCTCGTAATTCGATGAAAAACACGTGACATGAAAAAGTTTGTTTTTGTTTTTTAAATGTCGGACGTGCACATGACCATTCTATAACTATAACTATTACTAAAACTCTTAATAAAGTTTAAAACAACCTGTTAATCTAAGCTAATCTGTTTGATAAATCTCGTTTAAAATTAATTTAACAGTTTTAGAATTCATTTCGTCATTTCTACGTTACGATTGATCGATGTACCTTATTATCAATAATGGTCATGCATACTTACTAAATGTTCGTCACTATAGAAAATTAGAAATGCGTCGAAAAAAGCGTTCATTTGCGTAAAACTGGTATTTCTCATGGCGCTGCGCAGTCTTCCTAACGGAGTCGTTGTACTGGTGGCGTCCGCACATACGGGCGGCGGGGCCACCGCAGTTGGCATCTCCTGGGCGATGGTCAGCGTGGCCGGCGTTCGGGACATAGAAAGGGTCGGGATAGTCGGCATTGCGGTCGTTGATGTGGGAGACATTTGCGAGTTCTTCGCCCCGATGGTAACTGAAAATAAAATTAGATTTTCAAAATCAGTCTTTTATCTGAATAGAATTTCTGATTACGTTTTAAGAATGTATATACATATTTATGTATGTAATATATTTTTACGACGCATCATCACGCTACTTGCTCTATGTCATTGTGCTTATGAAATATGGTATGCACATTATTTTTTCAAAATTTTGAAATGTATAAAATTATTGTAATGTTCTGAAATTTTATAAAAAGAAACAAATACGATAACTTAAATACTTGTACGTAACGATCCTAAAAAAGTCACTCAGAAGTTGTAAGCGGCTAGCGACAGCGGCGGTAGCAACGCGGGAATGTACCAGGAACTCAGAACGAAACGAGAGGTCATAAAAGCAGGAGCTTTTGAAAGCTCGTACGTGCGACAGGAAGGGAAAAAGCCAAGATCAGTTCTTCTCGCTCACTCTAAATCGCCTCCCAACCACTGCGTTCCCGTTGGTCGGTAACATTTCTTAGGGATTGATCGGTGCGGGGGACGCATAGAGTCCTCTATATATGAAAGTTATTCGAAAATTCGGTTCTTAAGAGAAAATGAATTTCACGTTAATTTATATTTGAGAATAGAAGTTATAGATAATTCTTTAAAAATTTGACTAAGCTAAATTGAGGTAGGAAGCGAACATTTTAAAGGAACCAAAAATTAACCCAGTAATCGAGAGGTACCCGAGGGATGTGGAATTCTCTTGGAATGACGTCAACAATTAGCAGGACAACAGAACGCGTGAGAAGGTTCATTTGTTCCCGTTCTTTCCCTTTGCCAGACTGCGGATTTAACGCTCCGTAATACAAGGATAAATTTAATTTTATATGTTATGTTGTAATGTTAAGGAGAACTCCATAAATAAACAAATAAAATGAATTTTTTTACAACTAACAATCTTCATAACAATATCATTACACATAAAATAAAACTTAAAATACAATAGTACTGACAGTCCAGTTACAAAAATATTAAATATTTATAAAAAATTTCTCAAAAAAAGTTTATTTTACAGTCACAGAAGTCACCCAGTACTTATAATGTAGCATTCCAATACAAAAATGCCTTCTTTCGCACATTTATTTGTTATCTAATCAAGCTATGTTGTCAAAGGAAATCATTGTAATTGGTTCTGTATCCCTTAGGACGCTCGAACTGATTCCCAAAGGGACAAAATATCCTGCGAATCACCAGGGCAGCAAATAATTATAGGAGGTTGATTTTAATGCGTCGTCCTGCGAAAGGACGAGGTGCTCAAGGGTAAGGCAATGAACGCAGATACGACGCGTGACGTGAGTCGGAGTCAGCGGCCATTCACTCGGTGCAGAGTGCAACGCGCCGATGCACGTTGTTGCAATCAAATGTGCTATTGAGTTTTCACAATATGAATGGCTTTAGAAATAAATATAAATCTTAGTTATTCACATATTTTAATATATTTACGTTATTTTTCAGCGCGATCACTTTACCAATTGTAAAATAAATGGACTTAAAAGCAAAATGAATATTTGTTATTAATAATAGCAGTATTTGAATTGTTTTGTCCTGTTTTAACATATACTGAATGTGTTACAATAATACAACAAATACAAAACGTCATCATCCACAACACAAACAATATCCATAGGTATTGCACTTTTTATGTTAACAGAATACAGACATACGAATTTGAATAACTTAACGCAAAAAGTGCGTGTGCGTGAAAACAATGACATGCCCCCTTTTTATACTAGGTCTTTATAGCTTGTGAGGAGATAAAAGTTCCTGACAGTAGAAGAGTACAAAGATATTGTGTGGGGAAATATACGGGTAGCGTAGTACCGACTCGGTAGTATAGCGGTCACGGTCCCACACTGATAGGGACCAATGGAAAAAGTGGCCACGGTAGAGGCGGGGATATTTCGAATTATTGCTTTTATGGAATAAAATTGCTTTCATTAAAGCTTGCGTGTAGCAAGTATGCACACTGAATATCCTCAAATTTTTTATTCTTATGAACAAAGATACGAGTACACCTGTCATCAGAACATAACGAAACAATTATCTGTTTTTAAATGATTAGTACTAATCTGAGGGCACGGCAGTGCCCCCGTCAAGTCGAGTAGCACGGCCGTACCATTTTTTCTCGAAGCAATTCAGGCCCGTTTTTGACCCCCTGTAACTTCGTTGGGGATAAAACTAGAAGCCTGAATTTTTTAACCTAGCTGGTATGGTATAAATACGGTATATTTTAAATTTCATTCAATTTGAACCAGTAGTTTAAAACTTATGAGTCAAAGTTTCTTAATTTGTCACACACTCACACACTCACTCACTCACACACTGACCGATCATCAATAGTCTAAGGCACTTCTAACAGACATAGAACTTTCAAATTTAGTATACAATTAGTTTTTAGTATATGAATAAAGACTGAATTTTAGACCAGTTATCTTTAACCGATTGAGATGAAATTTGGTATACACGCTTATTCTGGATGACAATGCATGCTTAGCTACGTGACGTCATTCTGATTTAATAAGGCGGATCAGGCAAGATGGCGGACTTGTTATTTTTTACTGCACTACCACAATATGTCTATCAAATGAAAGGGATTGCTGAGGAGAATACGAAAACTAATACAAGGTTACATTAAATCCAATATGGCGGACTAGGTAGTTATTTTTTCTGTACTACCACATAAAAATCTTTAACGTTTTGAAAAAACATTGATTTGGCAATCGCACTAAACGATTTAATTTATATGTGTATTACTTGTGACATAAATTGTGTTTTTTTGCGATGGCCGAGTCCAAATATGTATTTAAAATGTTAAAGATTTAAAATATTGATATGGTCACTATAAGATGTTGTTAGGTTACATAGTTAGGTAACAACATAAAACAGAGGTCCCTTAAGTAGGGACTGAACTTGGTTTTTTTGACAAGTATTGTTTTTATGGTAATATTTTCAGAAATAAATTTCTGTTTAAGTAGACGATAAATCAAAATTCAGTAGTTTCAACCGTACGGGGGTAATCAGGCTGGTGTCAATGACGTCACTTTTTACTAGGACGTCATGATGTAGGAAGAGAACAAATCCCACACGTGCAAAACTTGAAGTTCCCGCTGACGTCCCTACGTCCCTACTCTAGGAACTTGCGAGACATCGAAGTTAAAATATTTTATAGTCCAGATTTTAACTTCTTGACATTTTTTTTTCCAACTTAGACATGTACTCATAATGTATCATTTCTCGTTAATAACTAAAGAAACTATGTATAATGTTGAACCTTGAAATTCAAGAATGTTTCATTACATGAAAAATCTGTGAATCTGTATTTTATTAATTTCGAACTCCCTTAGCAATGTAGACAAAATAATTATATTAGTGTTAGTTTTCAAAAAAATGTTACAAAATTACAATGTTGGCTCTATAAGATCCACGTCTCTAACGTTTCGACTACTAGGAGAGCACCAACATGGTGAACCTGAAAACAAAGTATTAGGTGACTATTACATGGTAGAAGGTTTCACTACAACCGATTTAATTTGTATCCATTTGCCAAATGAAATCAGACCTTATTATGAGACCAATAAAGAAATATTGCCCGAGTCAAATAAAATATATTTCAAGTGTATAAAAAGGAGGTACATTTAAGGTAATGAACTAAATACACATTATAAAGTACTTAATTATTTTCATATATAATATACAAATAATAATAATATATTATAATGATGTTATTGCTATTGTGTAGAATAAATTACATATAAAATTATTCAATTATTAGTTTTTTAAATATAACATTGTTCTTGCATTGTTTAAAGCGTTTAATTTCCACTGTTTTGAATGTAAAATGTTGCAACAGCGCGCAGCCGACGAACAGAAATAATTACGTTAGGCTACCAACTCCACAGTTTGTACACGACTCATTCATTCGTTGCTGTTAACTCTGAAAGACAGAGAGGGCAGTAGATAAGTAACAAAACTGTGGTTCCAATATAAAATGGCCTCCCCCATCCCTTTTGCCTCACTGTCACACAATGCAATGGATCTGTTGTGTGAGAAAAGGAATACAGATGAACGCCCCAAACGAGAAAAGGCCCTACATTAATGGTTACCGTAATGCGTTGGTACGAAAGAGTGTTTTACCTCTTACCGGGGCTGTACTCCTGGTGCATCGGTCGTGGTTGACGCATGTCACTACGTCATTGGGGCGAGTGCGGCGGCGCGTGTGTTCAGCTGGAGCTTAGTGGTGTGTGAAGTTAAGTAGTTTCAGATGAATAAAAAATAATAATACAATATGCAGTTAAGTAATAAGAAATTCTCAAGTAAATTTAAGAATTTTTTTGGCCACCTAGAGGAATTCACTACGCTGTCCTTTTTATATTTATCACAAATATAAATAATCAATGTTTAATTATAAAAATCTAGTGGACAACTGCAATTTATACGCGTACGGAACACAGATGAAAATATCACAACGACATGACTTATTTTATTTCTTTCACGATGTTACTCACACTGAAATTCTTCGTCAATGTATGTTAATACGCATAGCTATATAAACGCGTACTACTTACGCATTGATATTAAAAGAGCTAATAAAACATCCCGCGCCTACCGTTTACATACACACTAATACACACAAATATTAGTGTTTATTTCCACTACATCCTTAACTGTTTCACACATATCATGTCGTACTATGTGTTCTTAAGGCTGACACACTATGCGTTGGACATTAATTACGTTCCATGTGTGGCCACGTGTCTCAAAGGGTTGAGCATGTGGGCTACATGTACCAGGAGAACATAAGATGTGAGTGGTTAAATGACACATATGCAGCTCGATCCCCTTGCGTTGGGTTAAGGGTGTTCCCGGCGTACGCTTGTGTTGGGCACGGTCGAGTTTGTGTGCGTCGGGATACGTAGCCAATGGTGCCTATTTTTGCAGTACCATGACAATTTTTGTCTCTTTCAGACACGTGTTGAATGTTGAATATACTTAGTAGGTAATGAAAAGTATTATACCTATACATTTTCATTTTGTGAAAAGACAAAAAAGTTAAAAACCATGCTATGTGTGTCATTACGTGATTTATTTATTTCATGTCTCTGGCAGAAATCGCTTGCCACATGAAGTGTATCCACTCTAAAAAAACTATTTCTATGCAATACCTATTAAATTCAGGTAGCTAGTACGTACTGCTATGGCTACACTATCTTCATATTTACCGCGGTAGATAGATACAACGTTAATTTAACTTTATAAAGCTTGACATTCAAATTTTGGATTTCAAAAGTGCTTTTTAAAGTTTTCAAAATAACGTTTCTTTATCAACAAATTCTAAATGTTTCGCCATTCAAATATTCACATTACCGTATTTTGTTTCTTAACACTTCCGAACAATCCGAAACAGCTGCCATTTACCCAACTCCAGATATAATTGGAATGATTAACTACAGAATTATTTTATAATAATAATAATAAATTTCTTTTATTTCTAAAATGAAAGAAGTCTTACATATAATTCTATTATGTATATATCAAAATATTAGTCCAAAAACTGAATAATACATAGGATTTTTAAGAAGTGTTATTTCCATGCCATACTTACAAAATACACCTATTTCAATAATATGCAAAAGAGTAAACTTTACATTCAGTACCATGTAATATGTGGAGTACCTAAGTACGTCCATGTTAACAACAGTAAAATGTAAGGAAATTTTAGCGCCATCCTCCACTTATATATATTTGCTGTAGGTTACAACATTCCGATCGTACCATTGTAACTTCATGTAACCCTAGTTCCTGAGATTCAAGTGAGGCCATCTTTGTTGGAACAGGTGTTCGGGGTTGTTTGTTCCCTTACTGGTTTTATTTTGTTGGTGTCCTCCAACTTAACAAATTTAATTTTTAAAAACCTTACCTTAGAAATTCGGTTATCGTTACAAAACTTGATAATAGAAATAAGTTTGCTAATAATACACAATAATTTACAATTTTTGTAAATAATTTAAGCATCTCGTTATTACGCTACAACTTATAGGCGTGCCATCTTTTTTGTCTGTGCATAAATTCGAGGAACCCTTTGAGGCAACCCTTTATACATTTATGTTTGCCTAGTACACAAAGTCATTGGGAGTGACATGCCCATTATTTGTAATTTAAAAGAAATCTTTCGTCATTTACACCTTCGTGACGGTCTTGTGGCCCTTAAGGTAATTATGATGATTTAATAGTAGTTGTGTTCTTTCGGTTCATACAATTTACACAGTAATTTCAAGTTATGCTAAATAGAAGACGAATCCTAACCGATTTTTTCAAAATGTGGTTGTTTGTGGCGTGTAATAATATTATTAAGAAGCCCTTTTAGATTATTTATAATAAAACACAGATTACTAGGAAAACAGAATGTATGAGGAGATAAAAAGGGCAAAGGAAGGGCTTGATGGATTCCAAGGTCCCTACGCAATGGGCGGAGTTTCCTCAGCCAATCGCGAGAGAGAACGTTACGCAAGATGTTACGCATACACCGTCTCTGGCCCTTCGACATGTTTCTATAAAGATAAGTTTGTTCCAACTACTGACCGACTGTACCTACTTCGTTTACAATCCTCATCATGCACACAAACGTTAAATACATGTACGAACAATATTTATCTTAGTTTAGTGAGTTTAATTATACAACCACGCATTATAGAATTTGTACCTACATGAAATACATTTTTAAGAGGGGTGATTCCAGTACATAGTCTACACACATATAAATAATAGAATAATTTAAGGATATTTTTAATCCACTTACACATGTATGTAATTTTATTCTTCTTACAATCGAGAAATATTAATTAATAGATTAAGAAAATTTATGTTGAATACCCGTCAAACCAGAGAAAAAGAAATAAAGAAAAACTGTTAAATAAAGACTGTTAAGCCTACGAGACTAACTACCACTAAGTCGATTAAAATTGACAGAGAAAATACTTGGAAATGTGCTATGCTAACTAACAACTGTGCTAAATATAATTCTCAATAATAGCATGGGCTACTGCAGAAAAATCAAAATAATTCTTCATAATGTAAGAACAAGAAATGTTGCATTTCTTCCATACATGTATTGTGTATCGTCAAGATATATTACGGAAATTTTATAAAATAAGAAACAATCCGACAAAAAACTAACAAATTGTATTTCTTGTTAATTAACGACCAATTATAGGCTAATAATACGAAAGTAGACTTTAAACAGTGGCTTCGATACGACGAACGTGAGTGGAAGTCCAGCTCAAAACGCGAAAGAAGTTCGTAGGGACCGTAGCTGATGAAATTCTTGGTCACTGCCGGCCCCTATGGGTAATATGCGCGACTGTATAATAATAGTAATACGAATAATTTAATATGAGCTAGTCAATCTAATATTTAATGAATTATAATATATATACACACGTTTCTTAGAGTTGTTAAGATTAATTAATGGAGTAGTTTATTTAAATCACAGGTTAACAAGCAACTCAAATATCGATATCAGTCGTGTCTTCCTTGGCGCATTGGAAATGTATCGGCGATTGCCGATAATGTCGAGCCGTTCGGAAAATACTAAGACTACATGACTCAATAGAGGTAGGGCTGACCAGAAATCAATACGTCCCTAATACAATTGCGAAGTTATAGGGTTTGCTATATTGGATCCAGGGCAGGTGAATGAATGTCCTGAATGGGATCCGTTGGGGGCGTTACCCCAGAATATAACGCTTCTGCGCGTTAATTCCTGAGCTCAATAAATGCATGGAAGCTTGGCGCACGGTGGCAGAGAATATGACTATGACTAGACTAGACTATGTTGAATTTAAAATCATTCACTAGCCGACTTCGCAAACGTTGTCTTGCCATATAAATTATTCCCTTTTTTGCAACATTTTTAATTGCTGCTCCAGTTCTATTAGTCATAGCGTGATGTTATATAGCCTATATTGATCAGTGATAATATAATAGCATTCAAATGATGAAAGAATTTTTGAAATCGGCCGAGTAGCTTTTGAGCCAATTCGTTACATACACACACACATACAAAAATACAAATATTTCCTCTTTATAATATTAGTATAGGTTAGTACGTATTAATCAATCCGGGATTTACTATGATGTACTGTGTTCTAGATAATAAATCATTTCAATTTGTATTTAACACTTCAGGCAGGGAGGTCACAATATTTCAAAATTTTAAGAAATTTACAAGTTACCTACAAACACACTGGTACCTACACATACATATGGCACGGAAATGATACAATTATGTAAATGTCAGTCAGGTGCAATAAAAAATTATTTATTGACGATATTTAAATTACATTAGTTCTACGTTACAAGAAAACATTATCAAATTATGTTACCAATGAGATCATCTCATCATCATTCCTTTTGTCGATTCACGTTTATGCTCCTCTTAGAATGAGAACGTAATGCCCCGGTTTGCCACGCTGGCTCAGAGCGGAATAAAGAATTTTAGAAGTTATCTAACTTGTCTTGCTACGTTTGTTCACGTTGATATTGCATTATCTTCTCTTATATATATGTATATATATAAAAATCCCATGTCACGATGTTTGTTTTCGCTTATCTCCGAAACCACTGAACCGATTTCGATGAAATTTTGTACATAGCTATTATTTGATCCAACTTAAAAGATAGGATAGTTTTTATAAAATAAAGCAATATTAAATGTCAATTGTCAATAAAATTTTACATAAAATCAATTTCTGAACGCACGATATTTGTCATATATGATTTGACACACTAATACATATATATACAGATATAGATATACTTATATAGACACTAGTACATATGTATTGTGTTACCCATAAGCCTGCCATTATTATCTATTTTTAGTGTACTGAGTTTGTCATCCTCGCTTAATAACGGTCTCTTTGAGCCAAGCTAATGAGGGAAAAAAGAATAAAACAAAACAACACCAGCAACAACTTGATGGTAGAATAAAATTAAAACACAACATAAAAAAACGACGACCTAACAACAAAAAGACAACAAGGGGGGTGCAAGGGATTCGTGATTATGCATAATTAGATCGAAGATGTATTAGGATATCATACTTTGCAAGAGGAGTGCCACAAAAAGGGATTTTTGTTCATGGCACTGTGACTCGCTTGCTTGCTTTTTCCAGAAAGCTCACACTCAGCTTCCACTAGGTTAGCATAAAAATATAAAGAGTAAAGGTCCGTTCGTGCATTTCTAAGTATGAATAAGATGCTGCAAGCCACCTACCTCTCTTTCTTTCGTAGGCGGGGAAATTGAAAATACGTGGGTGTCGCTGTGGAGACAGCGGTGCCCATTTCGACTGAAACTTCATGAGTCTAAGGAGCCAGCTCTGTATAGCCTTTCTAATTATGGGCATGCGATTTTGGTCGTTATATCATTATTCTTTTTGAATATTTTAATCTATGTACTTATCATAAAGATTTAATTATAAATATTTATTATATGAAAGAGATTTAAGTTGGAAATTAAATTAAGCACTGCTCACAGAACAACAGGTGTAAGGCATATTACAGTTTTTTTTACCACAATACAGGGTCATTGGCTTACTTCTGCGGAATAATGTTACTTCGTTAACATTCCAATACACGTTCAATGATAATTTCTAAAAATGGTCAGTTGGTATTTAGGTATTCGGCGATCCTGTAGCGTTCTGGTTGCCAAGTGGGCAGCGCGGCGAGTCGGCGGGCGCGGCCACGCCACCAGGCTTGCAGTGCGTTCAAGAGATGTACATATCTGTTTCGTGTAGTGCATTGCATTCACCGCGGTCACTGCACTCCGCTGGATGGCATCCAGTCAGATAGTTGTTCGGTATGAATCAAACGTGTTTCACGGCTCACACAGCAGTAAGAGTGATGAAAATGAAACGTAAATGATATGTTCATTGCACAAGTGTTAATAATGCAGTTTGATATTACGCAACTAGTAGTGGATGTAAAATAGTTTAATTGGGCTACATGGTTAATTTAAATTCGACATACAATACAACGCATAGGTATTTATTATTTTGTATGGTGTAAACGTATTCAAGCTGTCTATAAACGTCTTGGTTCTGAAATATTCAATGCATTGTACGATGTGGATTTGGAAGCAAGCAAAAATAAAACGTCACTCATGTTAAACTCATCAGAGTTACACCTCTTTAAATAACTTTCACGTTAATAGTCGAGGAATTAGCATAAATGATGAGATCTATAATGACTATGGTGGAAACCATCCCTTGGACACTCCCATCACATATTTTTACTGTTACTGTAGGATAAAAATGATGATTATTATTATTGTTATATTATCACGCCAGGTCTTTAATACCTAGTCATTTACCTTCAATTATGAATAAAAATATTATCAACTCTATGTACTAATACTTATGTAATATATTATTACTGCTAAATCGCTGGCATTTAGTCATTCCTTTTGCTTTTATTTCTTCGCAATGTCATCAATCGCCGGAGCTATTAACTGTATCGGGATGACCGAATTTAATGGTGTATCGGACGCCGGGTTGAGTTGGCCCTACGCTAAATAAAGACAATAGACGTCATTTATCACCGGGCGCACGCAAGTCAGCGAGCACTCGCGACAGCTTGAGGTCAAAACTTTATATCGGTCTTCTATAATTTGTTATTTTATTATTTGTGAAATTTAATCAATGCTGGACCTGCAATGCACGTCTAATCTGAATTTCAATATTTCGAAAATAGACGTGGCAATTATGATATCTATAAGTTTGACAAATATTTAAAAATATCCGGGATTTCATTTGATTTTTAAAATCTTTTTAGTAAAGAATAAGTCACTTTTAAGTTCCTAAGTTTTGGTAATCCGCAAAAGTTTTAGTAGGTACAAGTTTTAGTAAAGTGAGGTGGTAGAACCTTTATACGGTTCGCCCGGGGAAGTACCACCGCCAAACCTATTTCTGCCGTGAAGCAGTTATTTTACAACATTCTCTGTGTCGGTCTTAAAAGTATGGATGCCAGTCCACGTGTATACCAGAGGCGACCATCTTAGCCCTCAAGAGTAGCAACGCATCTGTGACCGACTTCTGATAGGGTAACTACTAACACTTACTAACTGCACCTACTAACAAATACTAATTGGACTAATATCACTAACAGTCCCATCCCTGCAGTCCTCTTACTAAAGAACACTCGTCAACTAATTCTTATTAACATCGATACTAACTGAATTCACACTAACAGTCTCTACAGCATTGCTAGGAGTCGGTTATAGATGTCCATGAGGCTGGAGCAGAATGGTAGTGTATGCTTTAGACCTCCCATATTTGCGGGACGGACCCGATCCTGGCAGTGGGATGTAATGAAGATTGCACGTATGTAAGTTACTAGAGATTCGATTCTTTTATAAATGAAAAAAAATATTAAATTTAATTAAAACACATTTTAATTAAAACAATGTAAACGACCATGACTGATGGATATAATAATAAAATCTAGATTTCACGATAAAATGAATCTAGCATGCGATAAAGAGGTTAGTAGGGCGTCATCAAGCGAAATGGGTTCGGGAGGGAGTCGGGCGAGGCGAGGCCTTTACAAAAGCAACTCTTCGCTTGCCGTGATTCCTTGGTACGAATTTATTTTTATGGGCTACGGATAAATGTCAGGGGAGTGCCGGGCGGTGCCCCACGACACGTGCGTTATGGCTGTGTGCTTTACGGACTTGAGAAAGAGGTGATATTAAAAGTACTTAATATTTTCTAATAGCTGGCAATTATCCACCGAGTTAGTTCTGCTCGAAATGTCCGTTTTTAAGTTGATATGCCTGTAGAGTTTATTATGTTTTATCATAAAACACATATAAATTGTCGAAAAGTTAAAGCTTCGTAAGGAATCGAACGCCCAAACCAAAGAGTTAGAGGCAGATTTACTAAATTTATGTTATTTACTATAAAATTGCTGTGTATATCTATACTATCTATACTTATAATATTACTAGCTGTTGCTCCGGCTTCGTCTGCCTTGAAATCAATGTGTCACCAAGTATTTTCCCGCGTAAATGCCGACCCCCGCGTAAATGGCGGCATGTCATGAAAACCCCTGTCGCGCGAATATAATATTTTTTTGGTGGCTTAAATCTATAATATCTTCTAAAGTATTTATCGGATTCATATAGTGTAAAAGACAATTTTTACAAACACAAGACAAGGACAAGACAATATAGTGTAAATACCTACATTAATTTTAATGAATTAACGACATTGTTTTTAAATATTTGCATTCTACAAAAATGCCCTCTTTCTTGAGACGTGGAATAGTTCAATGACGATAATTTTGTCTGCGTTGGAAATTTTAACAATCTTTACTCTGAACGCTTTATACATTTAGACAGCTAGCGGAAATGACCTAAAAGCTACATATCTGATCGCAAAGCACGCTTCCATGTCCAAGTTTATTTTTAGACTTAATTTACTTCAAAGTGTTTATAATACTTGCAGCATTTAGACAACATTAAGGATGTTTCGGCGACTATAGTACAAAAACTACTTACTAAAGTTACGGTTTTTCCATATAGGTACGTTTAACAAGACTAGGCAGTAAAATTAATTAAACATAATATGTATTTATCATTCTCCTAAATAGAGATGTATCTGTCATTGATTAAATTGAGGTTAGTATTATTAACAAACATGAAATGGTTAAAACGATAACGACAAGTGTTACATGTACATAGATATTCGTAAAAGAGATACAAGTGCCTACAGCACCTACTTTGGCTTTATTGTATAACAATATTGCTTATGACATTGACCAAAATGAACTATTGGCTTTTGACATCCATGAAACGTAAAAACATGTAGATAAATGAAATAAATACCTATCTACAGCACTACTTGTATGTATATCGGTTTGCGTAGGTACAATTACATTTATCAGTACAAAAATTCATATTTGAATTGTACATTAGATTTGGCAAATAATAATACTCTTAAGAATAATTCGATAAAATTGGTGTAGAAATATGAGAAAGCATCTTAATACGAAATATTACAAATAGATGTATAAACCGTATAAACACATGGAATACTTTTTAATTTTATATTATTTAACGGTAGGTAAATGCAATTAATAGATTTGTTAACTGTATTCAGTACGTAGTTATTCTGGAAAGTAGGCTGAAGATTATTTTTTCTCTGGTTTTCTATTACCTATTATGATCCAGTAAAATACTGGTGCAATCATGTTACGTTGGTATAATTTTCGTTGCGACGTGTAGCTCAACCATTGAAAACTTTTAGGTATCTTGCTAATTCAACTCTATAGTAACTTTATTTCGGTAATTGTCGACTGATCAGAACAATGCCATTTATAAATTTGTATAAATTATTATTTTATAGTATATTGCGAAACTTTGCTTTGTAGTTTATTGAAGAAAACTTTTCACTCTTAACATATTTTGTCAAAAATTTTATTACAATATAGTAGGTATATACGTATTTCTGTTAGGAGTTTTTTTATAATAAATGTAAATAAAAATAAAAATCTTACCTGTAATACAGTTGCTAATCGCCAAAAAGTATAAAAAGATGGTGAGGATCATCGTTGGTATCAAATGGACGCTGTCGCTTCGTAGCTGGCAACTCACTGAATTAGTAATTTAATAGCGGGACATATTTATGATACAATTTGCGATAGTTTTCCAATTTATTAAATTCAAGAGAATTAAATTTACTCAGTAAGCATACGGGCTGGCCATTTACTATTTAAAAAAAGTTAAAAAGAGCTGTCAAAGAGTTGTGGCAAGCGCGCGGCAAGTTCGCGGGGCGTTCGTCACGTTGTCAGTGTAGCGACGTCTCACCATCCCGGGGCGCACGTCGCTCCAACCCCACCAGCCGCCACCCTCGCCAGTGGTGCAGAATGGGGACAGGGAGCGTCTCCAGCCCATAAAGAACACCATCTTGGCTCCGCTAATTGAAACAATATTTGGTTTCCACGCGCTGTAAGTAAAACGTTTCAATATTTATTCACATCGTCGTTTATTAGCCACAGGGTAGTTTTTCTTTACATAGCAAATTTTTTGCATAGCTTCTGGATTCTGAAGTTCCTTCTAAATTGAGCTAAATTGATTGATTAAAAAAAGAAATCGTTTGGAAATGTATTACGACCCTAGACACATGATAGACACATTATAGACACAGAGAATTGTTGCTCTTACGTTTTCTGGTAAGCAATGTGGCTTGTATTGCCATGATAAGCAAAACACCTGCAGCTGACTGTAATTATTCTGTGTATGATATATATGACTGTAATTATTTAATTGACTCGTAATGTTGGTTTACCAGTCATTGATCCTTCATTTAGAGGGCTCGTTAACTTAGGTAGGCACAAAATAAACCTATGCAGGTTTGTATGGTATCTGATAGAAGAGATAATACGGTGCGCCCGGGGCAGTATCTCCGCTACACTTATTACTGTGAGATCATTGTTATTAATATTATAGCGGTTTCATTAGTGTCAGTCGGGAGGGTGTGAATGCCGCTCTACATGTGTCCTAGAGGCTACCAGCTCAGTTCTCAGTAGAAATACATCTGTGACCAACCTAGAATAATGCGAATACCTACCAACTAGTACTAAATTATATAAATGGGTTCAATGTGATAAATGGGTTCTAACTTATTTAACTTAAACCTAAACGAATTAACGTTAACCGCCTTCATTCCCCCGTTCCTCGCTCTATTATGGTCGACTGCATATTCGTTTGGTACTTTGACAGTAAAAGAAATAAACATTTCGAATGAAGAATTTAGTACGGTTATTTTTTTCTGGTTCGCAAGAAATTTTCCGGCATTCGACGTAACGATAGGACAGGTTTATTGCCCTCGTAAAACACGAAGGACGTCATCCATCAAATTGGGTGCTGCGAATTTTAGTGAGAGAATCGTGTCGTCGTAACCGACCCCGCGGTCCGACCTGTCCAATACCAGCACTTATTCTTGTTTCATTTAATCCAATCAGTAACAATTCTATGTTATGTTGTCTAATGTTGGATATTGATTTCTGTTATTTCAAAAATTTAAAGGTCACAACAATAAATTGTTTCAGATCTTTCCAACACGAACATTTATTATCTTTGAAATATTGTACAATTGGTCCCACAATACAAATGAATTGAAAGTGACGGTCTATAGCTTTACCTTTCTTGTAAAGTACGGAGGCCTTCATCCCCCTAATTGGGCGCTGAAAATGTTAGTGAGACAATAACGTCGCGGCATTTGCCCGCAGACGATCTTCGTTACCCGCTGCCAGGCCCTTTATAGTCGTTATGATTCTCAATAGCTCAGAAATGCAAATATTCTGCAGCAATGATCTCTAGTGCTTTTCGACAGATATCTTGAAGGAATATTTATTGTTAGGTTTAAAATTATTCCCAATTTTTTCAAGCATAATTTAAAGAAACTGTTATATTGAAGTATTAACTGCTTAGACTTTTTGTGTTAAACAGTAATTGTTAATTTAATATAAATAATTGAACAGTGTTAATCTATTGCTTTACGAACCCCATAAAACATCAAGGTCACCGTCCCCCTAATTGAGCGTTGCAAATGTTAGCGAGACAATAATGTGTGACATTTGCCCACCGATGGCCGTTGTCCCTTTTAGGGCCCGTTTCCATCGAGACTGCGAGTGAAGAAAACGTTTATAAAACGGGCTTTATTTCTTTGCGAGAGTGATGAATATTTAGAAGAAGCAATTTAGGTTTGTAATTATACCTATATATAGGTATATTTGGCACTCGTGCTTTCAGCCTGTCCCGTTCTGATACAGCGCTTCTCAGCGTTACAATATCATAATAATGATTATTAAACAATTATTAAACCTTTTGCACGGCTGTGATGTGGACCAGTGGAAACGCCACCTTATGAACCCATAACTTTTGTATAAACTGAAATGGCGCTGGCTTTCATAGAATCAAAGTATGTAGGCATTTATTTTGTCGTTAATACCTTATTTCTTATTTTAAGCATCTACAGCTGTTGAGAACATGACACAAATTACAAAATCGTGCTTAAAATATACATAAGGTATTGCGAGATGGTTTTATTATTCATATTTCAAATTCAAATTGGTTACAAAGTTTACAGACTGACATCAACTAATAATCTGGAAGGTTAAACGTCCCTCAAGCACGTGATATTTTAATGAACACTTTGTATTTGAAGATGATTTTATTTTGAAATAAATTAATGGTAAAAAATATTTTTTAAAAATAAGCTTTTTTTAATGTGACATTGTATTAGTTTTCGTGTTCTCCTCAGCAAGCCCTTTCAATTGATACCCGTACCTTGGCAGTGCAGAAAAAATCCTGCGGCAATTGCCGCAAACTCGCGTTCGGCCGAGCATCCATCTCGCACGCAGGGTGAAAGGCAATTGACGGACACGTTCCGCCCCCGCCACCGTTGCCCTTTCCGGGTGAAAGGGACCGGCGCCGGGAGGAAACTACCGCCGTTACGACCGCAAAGGAGCAGGGATGGCAGAACCGACCAGAGGGAGAAAGGGACGGGTGGCGGAGGGAGCGAGACGGATAGTGGCTCGAGAACTGTTCTCGCCACAGTTCCGTCCCATCCGCCGCCCCGTACCGGAGCACATCCCCATATTACCTCGCCGGGAATCGAACCCAGGACCGGAAGAGGGAAGTGTAGAGGAAATGGAACCGGGAAGAGACATGCCGCTGTTATCTACGCCGACGAGGGGGGTCAAGACACCGCGACGGTTGTCCCCCCTCGGCGAAGTCGAAGAACCGGCCGAAAAGGTGGCTTGCCTGGAGGAGTCGCCGCCGCCATCATCGTCGGGGTCGTCGGACGAATATCATGACTCCCGAGAAGAGAACGAAAACATAGAACCAGAGGAGACTGGTGCAACTGCTGCAGCCGCGTTGTCCGCCACTGCTGGTACTGTGAGTAGTGTAGGGCCGATAGTCGTCGAACGCATAAGGTCCTCGCAGGACCCGCCGCGCTCCCCTTCCCCCGCCCCCTCGCAGCGAGGGATAGGTGGCGTAGGCAATGCGCCGCCCACCTACGCGGGCCCGGCCGGGCCTTCAGCCCGCCGCCCGCTCACCACCCCCTCACCGCCGTCCCCTCCTTCGCCGCCGATCGTACCACCCACGCCCGTAGGGCCCGGGCCCGGCGTCTCGACCGCAGGGACGGTTAAATCGGATTTAAATTTACAGGCTACATCTTACGCCGCGGCGCTGAGCGCGCCTCCTCCCGCACGCGCGGCGCAGGCCGCGCCGGCGCCAAGCGGCGCACAGCCTCCTAGGGCCTCGAGCGCAGCTTCCCGGGCATACCCGCCGATCGTGGTGGAGAGGTTGCCCAACTGGACGGAGCATTTCGCTGCGCTCCGGGCGAAGCTCGGTCACGCTCCGAACGCGCGCCCCTTCGGGAAGGGCGTGCGATTCCTACCGGAGTCGCCGGAAGAGTTCCGGGTGGTCCAGGCCTACCTAGTGCAGTTGAGCACTGTAGACCGGGACCTTTCCTGGTTTTGTTATACCCCGGCGGAGGACCGGCCGACCAAAGTGGCCGTGCTGGGACTCCCCGGGGATACCGATCCGGGAAGGGTCGTGGCTGCGTTGGTGGACCTGGGCTTCCCGGCGCATTACTCGCGGATGATTCCGCCCAGGAAGGGTGGCTTCCGCTGCGTCTTTCATGTGCAGCTGGAGGCGATGGATGCGGAGGAGCTTAAGCGCCTGTACGGGGTGCGAGAGCTTCTCTGCATGCCGGGAATAGTTGTGCGAGCGTGGGCCCGCCGGTCCGGTCTTGCACAGTGTCACCGGTGCCAGATGGTGGGTCACGCCTCGCGCAACTGTTACCGGCCAATCCGTTGCGTCCGCTGTGCAGGGGAACACGTGGTGGGAGATTGCACCACACCCCGTACTGGTCCGCTCAAGTGCGCCAACTGTCTGGGTGCGCATGCCGCCAGCGATGGTCGGTGCGCGTACCTCAGGCGGATGGCGCGCGCGAGGGACACGCGAATTCAGCCGTCGAGACCTCAACCGCCTACCGGAGAGGCCCCCATCAGGGACCCCTCTGCTAGGGCACCCTCGAGGGGGGGCCCGCGTTCTTGGAGACGGAAGGGCAGGCTCGCCACTACGGTAAGCGATCCCTTACCTACTGTACCTTTGTTGCAGCGCAGAGACGTGGAGGAGACGGCGGCCGCCGGGGCGACCAGCCTTATGGCGTCCGCGAACCCGCCGACTGCGCGCGGGGACAAACCCCGCAGCAAGAAAGCGGGCCAGCGGCGCCGGAGGGCTGAGCGAAAGGCTCGCGAAGCCG
>DWGJ01001074.1:0-22391 GCA_018246895.1 Aspitha aspitha aspitha
TCTGCACTTCTCCTACACATAAACTATAAGTGTGCCAAATTTCATCCTCCTCCGTGCGCGCAATTTTCGTAAAAAGGGGTCCAAAGTTTTCGCTTCACGTATTAATATATAGATTATCCCTCTTGCGTATATCAACACTCGACTTTTTAAGATCACTTCACACTCTACGCACACGCGCTATTGACATGGTCATCAAGCTTTATACGAGTACAAATAGCTTGTAGATGGAACTTTTTACTTAGAATTATATGGGTGATCTAAGCCAGATATGTTTTAGCTGTTATAAAATTTATTAAGAGCTGTGCATTTCAAAGTAAATTTAGATATATCAAGCTTCGCTAATTACAGGTAAGCTGCGATGCGGCGCTGAGGGGTAGCAGCTACGCAACGTTTACAGAGGTGTGGAATTATTACGGGCACAAAAACATCTCTTTTAATAATGGTATGTGAATAAGGTTAAGAGAAGAGCTCATAGAACTCAATTATCATCTAGAAAGTACTGGTCAACTGGAAAGCTCAATAATCATCTAGTAATGGTAGAGACAGTTAGTCCTACTCATACTTTGGGTGAACTCTTAATTCATCGTGATTGAGCGCTACAACAGTAACTTAATATCCCCTGAATTTAATGCCCGCTGAGTTCTATATATACGTATGTATATCACAATTATAAGTAAAACACACCTACCTAATCAGAAAGTTTTCATTGGTTGATAAAAAAAGTTAGTATAAATAGAAAAAAAAAATATCTGACTTGGTCGTGTTAGCGTAAATATACATATGTATAAAGTAGCGTAACTACTATAGTTTCATCTAGATGCAGAGCTATAGAATGATATGGACATAGTAGCCATAAAGGGATGTCGGCAAAGTCCATCGGATGTTATCGTACTTATCTGCCATATTGATTGCGGCCGTGTCGAAAGCCTCGCCGGCCAAAAGCGACACGAGGGCAGATTGAAACCCGAACGTGTCCGATGATTGATTACTGCGTAATGGACACTGACACTCGGCAGCGATTTCCTTAAAATACCAATGTGACAACTTAGTGGTATTTGTACAAGTTTATCAATGAAAGAAAGAAAGAAGAAAGAAAAATCTTTATTCATGATCACACAAAAAAAGTAAAATAAAATAAAATAAAAATAAATTATGTCGGTGATCACGAAATGGACCCTGCTAGCATCAATGCATGACTTTTACCATTTTATGGTTGTATAAGTATTAGGATGCCCCATTTTAAAACAATTAAATTATTACATTTCACATTAAATGTTTACATTTCCCCAACCTACAAATTCCAACATAAATTGTCAGTTATAGGGATAATTATGTATGTACAATACTATATCATTGTATGTTCCAAAAGTATACAAGTATGTATGTATATATAGGTCTGAATTTGCCTCATGGATTATTACATAAAACTTTTTATATTAATTACTGTCAAGAATTTCGGATACGTACCATAATATTACCAATTACCAAAATTTCACGCTGTTATCGATCGGTATTGATGATATAATGAGTTTTAAAAGCTTTTTGGTTCCAAGGAATTCAAAATCTTTGCAAACGGACGTGATCTTAATCTAAAGATTGAAGATGCACTGTACTTTTCCGTTTTAAATGATTTATGTTCGTAATGAAATGCATCAGGATAAAAAAATACATTAAACTACTTGTTTATCGAGAGACATCTTAAATTCACTTATTGAGTATTCATTTTTTTTGTGCAAAATGGCACCATAATTTAAAAAAATTTGCGATTTTTGATGAGGTCAATGTGTTGTCGTGGTTCGACATGTTATTAAGAATAATAAGGGCGATAAAGCTGTAAATTGTGCATGCGTGAGGTCGAAGTAGGTACTCGAAGGCGGCGTCGCGGGCGCCGGGAGCCCCATGTCCAGCGCCAAGTGATTGATAATGGTTGCCATCAAATCAACGAATCGCTCCATGCAAATGCACTTGTCAAGAGACTTCACGACTTACCCGAGCGTTTATATTGCTATGCGTAAGTACAGGATTTGTAACTTTTATCCAAGTTAATGAAAGTGTTTTGAACTTTTACGATTTTTATTAAGGAATCTTATATATTGTTTCAATAGTGCTATAAATTATACTTTTCGATTACAATGTTTAATTTTCATTTTTGTTTGCATCGTTAAGTATATTATATTATTGTGTCGTTGGTTGTCTTCACTTTGAGCACATATTCGCCCACATTATTCTTGCCAGTTTTAAGTGCAGTGCAATATTTCTTAAGCCATCAGCTTTCTCAATTATCTTGAAACATTCCGTTACTTGTTTATTAATAAACAGATGTATTGTGAATTTCTTATTGTAATTTCATATAAAACATTGTTATACAGAAGAAACCCTCAGTTGTTATATTAATGAATGTATGGAATGGCATTGTCTAAAACAAATGCAATAAACTTTAATTATGAAACTACAGTTGTTTCGTACATGGTTCTCTGAGGCCTCTTCAAACTCGTATATTGGTATTTGATTTTTTTTACACATACTACCTGATTATGTAGTTGCTTTATTAAGGCAGGAAACCTATATTAACAAAAGTATTGAAATCATCTTTATGATCGATATAAATGCGTTAAGGAATTCGCACCATACAGCCTTATTGTATTAGATGTTCGAATCAGTGCGGGCAAATATAACGCAACAATTTTACTATTGTAGTTGCCCTCCTTCAATAAATGCAACCTTGTTGAACTTTGGTTAGAATAAACCATTCGGTTCGCGATGTACTCTTTGCATTGGCTGTCACCCGGGTTACTAACGATGGAAATGTTTAATTGCGCTCCTGTAACGAGTTAACTTATAACTAGGAACATACACGGTAGTGGCGATGTAACGGCGCGTGACGTCCACCTGTCGCGTGCGAGACGCGTGCAGCGCCAACCGCCGCGCACGCTCAACCGTGGCCAGCCACTTGCTGCCGGGAACCACCGACCGTGGATACGGGCACACACCTGACGCCCGCGCGTGCCGTACGCGCCAGACGCGTTGCCATCGCGACCTCGCCCATGCCTCTATCCTTGCAAACTGGCCGATAACATTCGTTAGCTTAAAATAGCTCCAAGTACCGACAACACTACGAGTACGAGTAACCAAGCGACATAGAAAAATTAAAAATTTCGACATACTAGGTATAAAGTTAGGTCCTGCTACATACGAAATACCTCATGTGTGCCCTTACTTTCTGAATCATCGCAAGCAATACTGCTCTTATTAAAAAACATTTAAATTCCAAGTTTCAACTGAACTACATGAAATTCTTAAAACACTCCAAAATGATTAGTAGAAGTAACTTTAGTTGAGAAAAGAGAGTTACAGTACTATAAGGCTTGCTACATAAGATTTTCAAACTAATAACTCACAGAAGACTTCATTTTGGAATGTAGGTACTTGAAAAGGGAAACCTGTAGTTTATGAACGTTACGATATTAAATCCATGCAGTTAACAGTACCTAATAAATCGCCGTGCGTGTACTAATGTCGCAGAGTTATTTCTGTTCGAAAATGTCATTGTGTTTTAAGACAGTACAAGGCCTTAATGATAGGAAGATATTTGTATGCAGATCAGTAACAAATATCAATTTAATTAATAAAAATCTTACGTCGCGTCTCTTATGCCGATTTATGACTTAAATGTTATTTATGATAAGCAAATAAATAGTCATGTTGCGTTGTTATTTAATTTACGATTTATAACAATTCTGAAAAACATTTTTTTTTATATACTTAAGCCTAATGAGACACAAAAGCAAAAATATTGAGGATAATATCAGCCCGCTGGGTGGCCACGGCGAAGAAACAACTAGATCGCCTACGCTGCGTACAGGCAAAGGTTATCAAAGACCGCGAGAGATTACGTAAGACACATTATAGGGTATAACACTTGCGTTTGAATAGACGCTCTCTCTCTTATGGTAATGAGTTACCCATAAAACATTTGTTGGTGTCCGGCGCGTGTCCAGAGTACGCGGGCGCGTGCGCCGGCCCGCGCTACAAGCGCTCTTCGCTACGCTCTGCCGCCTCACACCCTCTACCCCTATCACCATAACATTACTTTCGTTCCATTATTGTAACAAACCTAACCGTCATATGGACGACAGTTGGATCCTGGGCGAGATAAGACAATAGAATTCAAATCAATAATGTAGCTACTAATTAAAGCTAGAGATGTCATAATAAGTCATAAAGCATCATGTTTTCACTTTTATGACTATAATTTAGCAAAGGTCACAACATCCCGGGGCTCCATTCGGAAAGAGAAAGGTATTTTTATTTTAATATTCATGTTGCCAGTTGACATGTTCAGGGTGCTGAATCCAATGCAGCTAGAAACGACCTGCACAAGGTACTTTAAGGTCTCAAAAATCGAACGCATTTTCAATAAATATCTTCGGTTAATGAATTAAAAGTTGTAAATACATAGTTAAATGTTCTTATGTAACAGCGATTCGAAGACCTTCAAAAGAAGTACTTTATCATTTTAATTTATTTATTTTTAAAGTATTTCACGTTGATATATACCTTCGGAGGTTTGTATAGTGCATAGTTGATATGAGTTTACGAGAGTGGCAGCAATGATAGCACATAAAACACGTTGGCTCGCGGAAGGTTGCAGTGCAGCGGCGCGCCGGCGCAGGTTACGCGGGGGCGGCGCGCGCGGGCCGGCCGTGCTCGCCGTATTTTATTTATAATTACGGACGACGACCCGAGACCCGGACCTGTCGCGATTTCACCTGCTATTATTGCCATTTTATTCATTGTTATTGCGTTTATTACGTTGCTTGTTACAGATTTTACTGTCTGTAGGTTTAAAAAATATCTCTTAATGATGAGAGTACCTGTTCCTGCTGATTTCTCTCTATAAACCTGCGCGCAACGATCGCATCCTTAGTTAATGGTGGCGATTAAATTGATATTATTATGTTTTTAATACCCTTCCTGATCCACGACGTGAAAAGAAAGTAACATATTTTTTTTACTTTCTTGTACCCGAATACTTCGAGCATACCTACATATTGATATATTGGATATGAACGTATAACCCTTCAGATTAATCAATCGTTGTTGCAAATAGACTTTGGGGCGTACTACTGCCGAATATTTCTAGTCAATATGCTAAGTACAAGATCACTCAACATACTCGTAAGTGTTAACATGTAGAGATCGTTTGAATGCGCGAAGTGGTCCATTATAAGATGATAACCTTTCGCGGTGGGCAATCGGTGAGTCGGTCGGAGGTGAGGGTCGGGGCACACGCTCTCCACCTACGCTCAGTACCGTTACACACCGGTTAATTTTTGTATCGAGCCGGGATTATTGTATTAACGCCCGCGCCCTCTCGCTCCGTTCAGTAACAATGAGCGCACTAAAATCATATTACAAGCTCTTGATGTTTCACTTGTTTTTTCCAAAGCCTATTCAATATCATACAATTTAAACAGCGATTTGCTGGAATTTTGCTTCGCACAAAAAATATTGTTTGCTTTGATTGGTCATAAAGACTGTTGTAATATACCATATACCCTGTAGATAGAAAAGAATCGGAATTTAAAATGTACTCTATTTTTCATATTCAACAAATATTTATAACACCATTATATGCATGAATTAAATAATTTAAAGCATTTTTCTTAAACATTTATTGTAATATTATTTTTAAGATATCGTTGACAACCCTTACTGACTTTATATTATTACTTTGATACGAACGCTAGTAACTCATGTTTATTCAATGTATGTTCTTTGTTATGCCGACTTTTCTATTTTAATGATCTCAAAACAAAGCTGATATAATGTACGAGCAACTGATGTAAACAATAGAAACCCAATGTTATTGACCACAGTAACCAAGTTTGTACCAACTAACACAGAGCCTTTTATTATAGTTAACATTGTTTATTTGCTTAAGCAAAATTGAAGTATACCTATTGATTAAAATTATTTACTTATATTATCTATTTACTTATAATTATCTATTATCTATGTACATATTTATGTACTAGATATTCGTACACAGGATGAAGCTCGTTGAAGTCTTTTGTAGGGAAATGCTACAAGTGTGCTAATTACTTGTCCTGTATCTGATTTACGAGTTACAACTTAATTTTCGCACTTTAATGAACCGATGACATTTGTATTTATACTCGCCATTAAAGGACAATACGTATTTATCGTTACTTGCTGATACAATTACGTAAGTATTAGAATAGAGCATTACATACATACATATGTATGTATGTACAATAGAAGGTGAGGCCTTCTGCTACGATAGGTTATTTTAATATAAATTTTAATTTTAAAAGTACTCAATAACATAACGATAATTATAAAATGAAGAGATAGTTATAGAAACGTAATACAAAACTTACGGGCATAAAGCATCAGAAATCCATTTACGGGAATCTACAAAGCATCGCTACTAGTGAATAATCTTTTCACAGGCGTTGAAGCGCGACGTGCGTCGCCCACGCGCGTTTGAACACACCATACCTTACGGACTTGTCTGTAGTTATTGGCACAGGATCATGCGATTTATCGGCTGCAGTCGTACCGTCGCCTCATATTATTTCATATCTACCAACTTCACAATTTTTTAGCCAAATTTTCACCGAAACGAACAAGACCGGATTAAAAATAGCAATCGTACTTTTTTAAATATTTTCTATTCAGACCGAAAAGACTTTCGCCTGTCCACATTGTGCCGTAACAACTAACACCTACCCGCTATAAGTAATAAGTTACGATCATAAATATATTCACAAACAGCCAATGATATTAAACGTGTCATAAGACATGAACAGGAACAGCAAAATCACGATGTTACAGATGTATCGCTATAACAGTGCGCACGTGACATTCGATATATGTACATACGTAGCTATAGCTGTAACTCTTGCTTAAATTTTTTTAATATACATACACCTAATAAGAATTGAAATGCTTATTATACTTAACTAGTAAATATCTTCGGCGCTAACTAGAATTTAAATAAGAAAACATTTCGACACTTTATTCATAGGTAACCTTAGAGGCAAAGTTGTGAAATTTTAGGTATTAAAATAAAATTGTAGTACTTACAAATTATTCAATATACAACAGTGTTACTAAGATTTATTGTAAGATAATGTTATTTCTTATAAATACGTTCATCATTACTTTTTGCCGATTTTGATAACACATTTTTGAGACTATACAACTGACTGTACCCTACCAATTTCGTCAATCTAATAACAGTATATGAAATATGGGAAATTTAATGTGGTTATGAAGGACAGATAATAATTTACTTAATAATAAAATAGATTTATCCTTAAAGATTAATTCCTTTAGTTTCAATTTTTAACTATGTTTATCTTTTATAGTACCTTCATAAGTGTTTGTACTTATGTATGTACAGATTGAAGTAAAATTTAACGATAATTGTTAACTCCTTACGTCAAATTAGTTGTTTTATTATTATTTAAAATAAATAAATCGTAATGTAACCATGGGAATTGCAAGGAGTATTTAAGAAAGGTAAAAATAAGATAAACGGTTTCAATAAATATGTATATTCCATTGATGTTTCGAAGAAGTTTGAAGGAATGAAAGTGGGCAATATTTTCCATATTATTTTTTTCATATATAGTTCAATATCCATAGTACCTACATTTACACTGACCTATGCGTGCAGAGCTATAGCATCAAAAGACACTAAATCTATGGAGATTATAAATCCTAACATTGTCATATCAAGAGTGGGTTAGGTAATTTATTGAAAGGTGCGCATTGAAATCACGTTTATTTGTGCGCACGCGCCGACGCGACGTGCGACGTTACAAATCATGCTTATCGGTCGGGTTCGACTTGGTCCATTGCCGCCGCCAGCCCTAAATCCAGACGGATCTAGATACTCACCTACTCATTGCATCTTCTGCACAAGTGGTGTCTTAATACAGAGAACCTCTAGTACGTATAGTCCACACAAAATTACCAAAATTAATTACCGCTTTACTAGAACATTCTTTTATCAAAGTAAGTTATAGAGTACAATAAATTTGTGAAGTTACAGAAGACAGAATGACAGAAGAACTTTTAAAAATTAGTTACTGTCTCATTAGTAATTATTTTTTATCAGCAGTAAACCAAAATTGCTCGTTGAACTTATTCAAGTAAGACAATCATTAAATATAACAAAGCTTCTTAAGAACGAGGTCAAATTAATGTCGAAACCCGTTTGCGTTATCTGTAAGGCGATCGGATATAAGTAATAGAAAAGTTCAAAGTTCTATTAGACTATTAAGTGTGAACTCTAATTGGTTTCGCGTATCGGCGGTCAATCTCGGATTAGATAATCGCGATGCAAATAGGAACAGAATTAATTAATGAGACTGCATTGGATTGTGCGCAGCTCGGAGACGTAGAGCACGCGCCGGGCCGCGCGCGGTGCCCGCTGACCAATCGCGGCAAGTCGTATGCGCACTCTCTAAACTCTAAAA
This sequence comes from Aspitha aspitha aspitha, assembly GCA_018246895.1. Taxonomy (NCBI): domain Eukaryota; kingdom Metazoa; phylum Arthropoda; class Insecta; order Lepidoptera; family Hesperiidae; genus Aspitha; species Aspitha aspitha. The sequence goes on from DWGJ01001074.1 coordinate 8,514, forward strand.
CAACTTCACTAGCTATTTCTAATTGGCACTCGTGTAGGCTGATGTGGATATTCTCTGTCTTTTAGCGCCAACTCGCAATCTTCGATGTAGATAAATCTTGCTACCACCTTATCTTTCATCTTGTAATTTTAACAGGCTTTAATTAAGGTATAGTACTCCCTACTTAATAAATAATTCATTCAATTTTACGTAGAGTTGGTGAGTATTAATATTTCCTAAATTTCGCATTGTATTGTTAAGTGAAGTATTAAATCTATTTACGAGTAAGAAAGCTTCTTAATAAGAATAAGAAAGAAATGTCTACAACAAATACTTAAAATTACTATTATCACGCTTTTCTTAATTTCACGTGTACATATGTGAGATGACACTTAAATATTCTAACAAATCTAGACAGATTTGAACCTAATCCTAATTGTTTTGTCTAAATGTATCCAACTAGGACGTAAAAAGGGCTGCTATGTCTCTGGTGATGACGATAAATCAGTAAATTGCTTTCATCAAGCTATTCTAATTTCGGTAATTTAGACAAGTCCAGTCATATGATGAAGAGAGTCTAGTGAAGGCGTCGGAAGATCACAACTATAATTCCTACATAATAATTTTGTATTTTTCAGTGCTTTGAAGTTTATCCGATTCTTCGATTCACTAACAGAGGGCGTTGTTCAAATCTCGACAGTTACATTTAGATTACACAATATGACTACGCGTTGATTATATCTTAATTCCAAACATTTCGATTTAAAACTATTATTCAATATCAATATCTTCACTTTTGAGAATCGTGCACTTGCTTGACAGGGTTATAGGTTAATACGGCTATGATCGTTATCTTATTTGACAACTTTCTTATTAGCGGGGACTCGAACATTGGCGTAAGTTATTCCAATCGTTGTTCGTATTATATTTGTAAGTCTGTTGTAAAATAACAACGTACCAAAATTTGCTATCGTGACATATAAGTACCTACTGTTGGTAGACAGTTACGAATGAGTTAAGTATATTGTGAGTCTTGATATTTAAAATATAATTTTAAGCTTTTATGGATTGTTATAAGTTTGTTTTCTGAATTAGGTAGTCAGGTACTTAAAGAATTTGCGTGTACCGATCTAGATCATAAAAAGTAAAACATGAAAACTTCAGAATAGTGTATTTCGACATTGATTTTTAAGCGATCTAGAGAGGAGGGCCTTTAATCACCTCTGAACACTCCGACAATAATAATAATCAGATGTTATTCAAATTCGTTTTTTTTTATTGTGTGACATATTGTGTGTATCATGCCATCAAGGCTAGAAGCTTACGGGCGAAAGAGTGTTACGAGCATAGTAAATCTGACACTGTTAATCTTTTAAACAGCTTTTATGCCAAAGCGACTAGCTTTAAGATGTTACTATATATGCAAAAACCAAATTCAAATTTAATATTTAAACAAATTCAAGTTGAACAAACCTCGTACCTAGTCATTTTTCCCATAATGTTATTAATTTATTTATAACTAAGCGCTCTATGTACTTGTATGTACTAACTTTAAGTAGGTACCTATAGCTTTAAGCAAATCAATAAATTCCAGCTTCCTATTTAATTACCATACCATATTGTTTTAACCGTTGATAAATACGAGAACGTTTCTTGGAAATATGAGATGATCTGGTTCATTAAATGTTAGTCAGAGAAAGTTGGTGTTAAGATATTGTCTAAGTGGGTGGATCAATGTACATATGTTGTGACAATGACGGGAACAATGACAGCACGTTCGTCACGTGCTGTCATTGTTTACACTTTATAAAAAGTTATTTATTGTAGCTCTTCAAACTTTCATTCAATTACTATCATACTCTATTTCCTAGCATGTTAGGATGTTCCAAAGTTCTTTCTTAGTGTTTACCTGTCATTAAAGGGGCTGTCATTAATGTATTGACATACATAAGTTTTATAATTTTTATATTTCCCTGGAATGAATTAAAGTTTTAAAACTTTTGGTGACGTTGGATTTACAATGTTACAGTTAGGTTAGGTAGGATTGAAATTTAACAGCGAATAAAATATTATAAAATAGGATGATATGTGCTGCATAAACGGTTTGGTTTTTTTTTTTTCTTTAATGAGACAGTCGCTGTGTGATTAATAATTATAAGGTTAGAAGTTTAATAAGTAAGACAAAATAATAATTTTGGGCAACATTTTATTATCTGCGCATGGAGGTAACAGAAAGGAACGCAAATCATCGTTATTTTAATTTTACAGCCTCTGGTTTAGGTATAATTTGTATAAACCTTTTTATAAAATAGCGTCTAATGACATCATACAGTATTGTTAAAACTTTCAAAGAATATATTATTTTTTATATTTAAGGCACTTTGTACATGGCTTAGGATATGAATATAGGTAAATATAAGTGTATAACACTCGGCAAATGCCACATGACTAGGTATGACGCAGAACTTGCGACTGAAAATATCTACACAATAACTTAATCTATTGTAATCTTATAACTAGATTTTGTATAATACATTGGTCCTTTTCATACACTATCATCTACATTTTAACATAATTATGCACACACACACACACATTTTCTTAATCGAAAGTTTACAATGAATAATTTAACATTAAATAACGGTCATCGTGCTAAAGTAGCGAATGTAAGTGATTTTATACGAGATCGGAAGTACACTGTGGTGCTCAGTCTTCTTAATAAACATGAACAGTAGCGGGCGGAGGCAGAGATTGATGCGCGTGAGCCGCCGCCAGCGCGTCGGGGCGGTACTCGTACGACGACGAACCGGGGGACCCGCACCCACCTTCTAAATGCTTGCTCAGTAGGGACATACGGGAAAACGTTTTTCCACAACCCGAGCAAGAATACTTTTTAACATCGGAATGCGTTTGTAAGTGGGCGCGCAAGTTGGATCTGTCAGCGAAAGCACGGCGGCAATGATGACATGAAAATGGTTTTTCGCCCGTGTGAGTGCGAATGTGCCCCTGCAGCAGCCATGGCCTTGAAAAAGCTTTACCGCACAAGTGACATTTGCAAGGCAAGGTGTGCGTTCGAATGTGCATTTTTAAAGCCCCCAGGGATGTATAAATCTTAGCACAATATTTGCAACTGAACGATTTCCGAGCTAAACTGCCTTCGGCCGCGGCACAGTGGTACTGTTGGTGTTTTGAAAGACCAGAGTAGGTAGAGTAGGATTTGGCACAATCTGGACACTGATAACGAGGACGGCGAGGAGCCGACACGGACACTCCGGAGTCAGAGGAAACTGAACCCGGTGACCTTAAATCTTCAGGGCAAGGTGGTGGCGAGCAAGACGACGGCGGGGACGCCGGGGAGTAGTGCGCATATAACTGTGAATGCGCAGGCGGTGAGAGCACGGGAGCAGCCGGGTAGAGTTCTTCCAACGGGTAGTTGGCATAGAGCGTAGGGAGGTAAGCGTATTGTGGTGTAGGACGAGCTACTTCAGCTGGAGCCGGATCGAGGCGCGCGCGACACGCAGCCAGATAATCAAGGTGCTGCTGAGGCCACTCACGAGGTTCCACCTTCACCGCTGTCACCGCCACAGGTGGTGAACTTGTACTCGGATAATTTCCTGTTCTGGAAAGATCTTCCGGTTTTGTACTTAAATTTTCCGGTTCTTCATTTTCATTGTTACCTATTGGCAAATAAAAAAAGTCAATAAATAAATTATAATTAGTTTTTGTATTATTCATGTTATTATCATGTTATCAATTTTATATTATTTCTTAGCCAATTTTACAGTGCAAAGTATTCGTCAAGGGTTCTACAAATTAAATCATCGAAATGGTTAAGTATATTTTGGTATTTCATGAAATTTTTATGTAACTTGAATTAAAAATACTTACAATTATAATCATAATAAAGTGTTGTTGCCAGGTGGGCGGGGTGGGGCGGCGTGGTGGGCGGCGTCGCAGGCCGCTCCTCTCGCACCAACACCGGCCGCTTTTTTAGCGGACAGTGCGCATATTTCTTGGTCATCAATGCACGAGTCGTCTGCGAATCTTCCACAAGCATCTTGCACTTTTTCACAATCACTAATTGAATCGTTTATACTCGTAAATGTAAATGACCGTAATCGTATCACAAGTTCACTATGTGTAACAGTCCAAACATCACAATGCGTCGGAGTCGTAATATCGATGTCGCGTTCGGGACGCAGTAACGAACGTATGCGCACGTCGACGTCCGGAACTGAGTGTGGTGCGGTAAGGGAAGGCTGCGCTTATAAGCGCTCCCCGTCGGCCGCGGCCAGGTGGCGGCGGGTAGGACGCGCACGTGCGCCGTACCCAATCGGCGGAGGGCGCGGGGCCGGCCAATGGGAGCGGCGCGGTGCGGGGCGGCGGCGGCACCTGCGCCTCCGCACCCGGCCGCTTCGCTCCGCAGTGCGATATGCCCAGCTTCAGCACCGTTCCGGTACAGCAAGACGAATGTCTTAGCGAGCGATCTAATTTTTTGCGCAATTCTTGGGGTTAAGCACCTTTGAACTGAGCCATGCGTCTTTGTGAAACGGTTCTGTCAGCATTATAATAACTGCGATCGAGCCGTCGCATGTATTATTGAATTCGAACCCCATTCAGTACTTTTATCGGTCTTTGTTACCGAGCTAAAAAAATATGCATTACTAAAGACATGCACATTTTTAGTTTATTTTGCAGTTATAAACTACCTACTATTATTGAGAAATTACAGGCTATAAGCATTACACACACAAATAACTTGTGCTCCATATAAATAAAATGGAAACTTGAGGCTTAAATTATATCACACTTAGACCTAGTTAACATAAAAGGTCCGTCATATGACACTATGACACATGTATTTAGATGTAACCTAATAATAGTATTGAAGTTATCAAAACAGGACTATAAGGTATCATACATACATAGACCTTACGTAGATTGACCTTGTCCTCTTTGTAACTAATAAGTCACTCGTTTACCTATACGGACGATATATACATACATATAAAAACTTAAAAGTATTTTAAACGAGTAATGTTACCTACACGCATGCATGCTAATTATTTAAAGAAATGTCTTTGCGTTTAGTATTATTATTATGTGTAGGTGTACTGTAGACTATGGTTTATTTACGACCCTAAGTATTAGCCTACCCTATAAATTTATAATAGATATAAAAAATGAAACAAGTTATTCGTAAGTTATAAGTTATTCATAATATTACAATTCAAAAACATGTTGAGTAACTACAATTATTACTTACGCGGTATTTCCAGCTGACGGTCACTTATGAAAACGAAATCAGTAAGCAGTCAAATCGGTCTAGATTGAACGGTTACTATTGATTAAAATCATAGTAACATTCCTGGAATACAATACAATATATTATTCTGTTATGAATCTAGAATTTTCGATTTCTATAAATGGTGTTGATAGATAATACCTACCTACTTAATTATTTTACATGTATTCCTTTAGTTTCTGACCTTTGAGACACATTAAACATGTTATTGAAATGATGATTCGTTCGAACGGAAGAGCACGATATGTTTCTATCACTGAACAACAAACAAATTGCAATTTCTACGAAATGCGTCTCTAAGTGTGCGATAATTCTTAGATAATAATAATAAATTTTTGATTTGCCGAACCGGAAACTGTCAAACCCGTTTGTACTCTTACAGGGAATTCCCTGTGTAATATCAGATCCGGCGAGGCTAGTCCACAACCCCATCCCCACGCGGAAGTCTAACGTCCATAACTCCATTGTGATTATTCTATGCACCCAGTGTTAATTCCCACAGGCCCGATGTTCCTTGGATAATATGGACATTCTCACAGAAACAAGTTTATCGTCATTGCATACTTAAAATGTACCTTAAGGGTGCCCAAATTAATTAATAACAATATCGGTTAATAGATACCTAATGCAGGTAATTCGCATTTAGGTATCATTAATTACCACAAAGAGTCGCACCGCATTATATTTATTAGTAGCTATTCACTTTCAAAGTGGTAATATAACTTTCTTTGAAGTAAAGGTAAAGGTTTATCAATATATATTTTATAATTACCTATATTTTATCATGAGGTAATCATCACTCTTGATATTCGTACCAGTAATCAGCAAAGCTAGCTTTGAGCTTGTGTTTGAAGACTGACTGGCAGATAAATGCACACATGAGGCGGTTCACATGTTGGAGCACTTATAAAGTTATGGTTATGTACATATCAGTGCAGTCTTTGATAGTTTTCACCGTATTTTAGATATCTAAGGTTAGGCAAGGTTAACCCAACTGCTAGATTTTTATGAGCTATATCTGTATAAGAAGTTAATTACCATGCTTGTGTAGAAGAATGGCGAAACATTATTTGACTTTGAGATTGCATAGATTATTTGAATTTTGAAAACTGAAAGCATATAAAATTCATTTTGATAGTTGGTAGGAATATATATACAGGTGCAATTATACCTTTACCAAATAAGTAATCCTTTTAGTGATACTTCCATAAGACAATTGAACCTACCTACCTACTTGTTCTCATACAGTTCTGATGATCATGTCTTATCTCTTATAAACAAAGGGATCCGTCACCAACCGAGGCAATGAAAGCAAAGGCTTTATAAGCGGCCTTGCACGATCAAGGGTCAAACTGGAGCTGATAATCCTCGTCACGATGACGAAGACCATGTGAGGTGAAATTTATAACATGACTCAGATTGCAAACGTGTCAAGGTATCGACATGGGCATCAATTGCTCGAATAATATACAAGGATGACTAATCGCGGTGATCGGTAATGAATACCTAACTATAATTTAAATTCTTATACCTACTTATTTATTTTGTCTTAGTATGAAATGGTTATAAAGAAACGATATGAACAACAAACAAAATCTGTCATTACCTAATTGATTGAGAATTGTAAATTGTGAATGAATCCATATCACAATCTCCGCTTGGGAAACGTAAACAATTTAATGGAACGCGGCCACATTGTAAACATCGTCTGCTTAAATGCTTAGTAATATTTGTGCACATATCGATAGTTATATAAAAATGACAACATTATCTTGTTTACTACCTTATATTGAACCAAACAAATAGAGGTACATTTCTACATCCTTTCACGATTTGCATATTAAATAAGTAATCATTTTGACGTAATTATACCTGAACGTTGTTATTGCGGCCCGTAAACGAACTCTTGTTGTTTAATGACTATAACTATCTTTATTTATTTGCCAGCCGTTTCGGTATTTATTGACTGACAAGTAGGAATATTAAAAGGACGTATAAACATTTTTTTATCCTTAATCACGTGGGAATTCGGAAGACATATATATTAGATTTACTTCAATTTAGGCTGTCCACTATTACGATCTATACACCTCAAAAGTCGATAACGGGGACCATTTACAACTGCATGCTATCAAATAAAAAATCGGCTTCGGAGTGATAATGACTGGGCAATCATTCGGAGGCGTTGATAGGTGTCAGATGGAGTGTCATCAGTGGCGGCAATATCGCGAGGTGCGGCGGCGTGGGGAGCAGCGGAGGGGGCCGCGGCGGCTGCGGCGGCCAGGTGCGAGGTCGCGGGGCCGGGGCGCGTGCGTAACGGTCGCGGCACGAGCTGCGCCTGCGCAGGGGGACGTGCGCTATGGCGGAAATAGCGATGGACAGGGGCGCCGCCGGCAGGTGGTGCGCTATGTGCCACCATTGCCAGCCCTCTTTCAATGTCACACATTGGCGGTTAATTCCTGCATACATAATTGTGATATGAATGAAATCACTGATTTGTCGTAAATAACCGTAAATAAATCTATGATACAATTATAAAATATAAGATGCTGGTTGGTTGACTGGGCGATCAACACAGCCGCAGCCAATGGTCTAAAAGCATGAAACTTTGTACAAAGATTCTTTATATGACTTCTCTGAGAAATAAGAAATTTCCAGCAATCTTGTTGTAAAGTCGTCGTTTACAGGATTATAGCGTACTGAACATTACCGTTTTCCATAGAATACGCGGGTGTTTCAATTCAATTCAATAGAATGCGCCTTTGGGCGCAGCTAGTTTTTGGGTATAGGTATATATTGATACATATAAATGTATCAATCCGTTCCTATTAGGCACAAACCGATTGTTCAGGCATATTATACTGAAACACTATTTAATTGCGTTTCTTTTGTTGTGGTGAAACACATTAAAATTAACGAAATTCCTGATAATAATGACATTATTGTTTAATTTGGTATTTAGAATACTGAGTGGGCAAACAACAAAATTTACCTAACTGAATATAAGTTTTAATGGTAAATAATACCACATTTACGTTTCAAACGCTCTTGTTATATTATGCCACTTTTCAGGATTTGTTTATTATTCGCGTCTGAACATGACTTGAGTCTTACCTTAAATAAACCTCAGATTTATAGTCGAGGACAAATTCCAAGAATAGCGATCGACTTATCAGGGTAAAGTTCCGACAGACTCCTCGTCTCACGATATATGAGAGCAGTAACCGGCTTGAATAGAATCAATGTCTATGGACCACTAAAGGTAGATAAATAATATTTACATTACATATTTCTCAAACCTGTCGCTATAGGAACCGTTATTTACGATAAAACACAGTACTGGAAGATAAATAATATAATCCTTTTCTTTTTTGCTTTTACTGATTTTTTCGAACCTACCTAACCAATTTAACTTTGCTTACAACGAAAGCCTTAAAAGATTGTAACAAGAACCGGGGCTGCTCTTAAATATGCGTTACAAATGTGTTACGTTATGTAACAATAGTTTGGTTAAAAATATTCAGCTTAAACTTTAGAACATTCAGAATAAACGTTCCGTTTAAATTTAGAAAATTCACGAAAAGTAATGGAAATCCAAACGTTCGTTAACATCAAGTCGGCCTAAAAAATTTGAGTTAATCAATTAAGATCAAATTCTTTGGACCACAGGTGCATTCGTTTTCACTTAAGCTGGAGTTCTAAAGCCTTGCGAATAAGTGCAAATTATAAACCATGCTCTGTGTCAATAGGCCGACGGATGCTCAGATAGCAAAGACGCTTAACGTACAATACGGTACCTACTCACTACTCACTAGTAATTCTAAAGTTAGACTTTTAAGTTAGTAAATAAACATCCAGAGACACGTCGTGTACGGCTCATCTGATCCTAATATAAGTACGCCCAGCTCTGTGTCGACCAAATTTCTGATAACATATGTAGGTATACTTATAGTACGTACTTACATGTATACAATATAAGTCTAAATACAAGCCTGTGTAAATCGTTTTACACCAAGGCGTAGAACAAATACCTATGCTAATCACATAAACATTAAATCTGGGTGGAAATCGAACCCTCTATCTCCAGCCTACTATTCACATTCACAAATCATGTGGATAGGCTATTAAGAATATTTATCACGGCACGGAGCAAATTTCAAATTTGTAAATGTATAAATTTTAAGTTTAGTCGAAATCTCCGGACTAAAGTATGTATCGCCTGTCTTATTTTGTGACTTATTTGTTTTTACGACCGACTTTGCAGGAACATACCGAAAGAACGTATCATTTTGTATTTCAAATCACCGGCGAAAAGTTCACGACACACCTGAGCCGTTCCTATAATTCTTATTGTATCATTGTTTGTCGAGCGTACCTCCATACATAAACGAGACAAAGCTGTACAGGCACCCACGACCGTAGTCCGACCCTGCATTGAATTGAATCAGTGCACAGCTATGCCAGCAGCTGGCTGCGCGTGCAGAATCACATGTCTCTACCCGAATCGCACATCTGCATCGCTTCAAACTCAGTGTCTAAAACGTCATAACACTCACACAGAACCCTACAAATTCCACATGCATTCATTCAACGCAATACTTTTATAAAATAAGCGAAACGATTAGGGTCTCCCCCATTCATTGTTATTCATCGACATGGCAAAACGTCCAAAGCGCCCTGGCGGGTCCAAGAGTCACAGACATTTTTATTCCGAGCGATACTGGTATTTCGGTAACGTTTAAAAATGGTAACGGAAAGCAGAATGGTACTTTACGGGTACCGCGATATGATTAAATTTAAATCAACTTACGTGTTAAGTTAAGTATATAGGAGCGAATTTCCATTGAAGACTTTCACGGGACATGCTTCGTTTTTCTTTTAAAACTATAAACTTTGCAGGTAGGTGAGTAGTTTAATTTTGAATAATGGCATAGCAGTAGAGTTCTATATAAAGAATACAGGGCCCATTCAACGCTTTTATAAACACTTTTAATACAGATGGATGGAATATGTTATACAGAGCGCATTTTTAGTGTCACATTGTTCTCTTTACTTGTGGAGTGACTGTAAATAAATATAGTAATAGGTAAGTCTGATAATGTAGGTATAATTAAATGAATCCAAGGAAAATATAAGAGTCTGTTTCTGTACCTCTAGATTTTCAAGTTTAAGAAAACTATTGTGAATTTCCTCGAATAAATTTGATAATCAGTTTACAAACAAAGAATATTTATATAGGTCATATAAGAATATTTACAAACGTTCACGTAATAGTTATCGGATATATTTAAATTAATGATAGTTGAACAAAAAGTAGATACTTCTACCGTACATATTTCGGAATCTTTATTTCTTTGCTGCTTTACTGGTTTCTTTTTAAAAATGGTGTATATTACTTATATAAATTAATAATTTATTTAATACTTATTAAATTATATTTCTGTTGGTACGCAAAGTAGGTGTATGGTTTTCGAATCAGCCTGTATAGCAGCCGGCGCGGCGGTGCAGCTGAGATTTGGGCACACGCTAAGCGGCCGCGGCCGGTGCGTCACCGCGCCACCGCGCACCGGCCACCTTTCACCCCTTGTTCCATGCGCGTTACGCTCTTTTTACATGCTACACTTATGTAAAATCTATAAATATGCCGTGATATTTTCTAAACAAATAATGATTACCGATTAGTACTACATACATATATACGAGTAGAGCGTACAAAATGTACCGTTTACAATCGGCCAAAACCGTCATTTGGTTTTCCGTTGCAATAATAGTAGGTTTACCTTTGTACGACGTAATTCAAGGTCAAAGCAATATTAAAAATAGTAAGCCAAATTGTTTCAGATTCATAAACGTTTTTTACTGACGTAGTAGAAAAATATAGAAGTTTCCAAAGATCCATAAGAATGTCATCTATTACTTTCATTCATGCTTTACCCCACAGTGATCAAATACTGTAAAAGATGTTTTTTTATAACTTACCCGAAACACAATGATCTAGGAAGCGGAGAACCGTTTGGTTCCCACATTTAAATATTTTTCACGATCCCACCGTTATTCGCATTTTTTGCGTTTCTTAGTAACGAAAAGGTATTTATAGTGCAATGGTGAGGGGAAAGACCTGGGGTTGGTCCAAAGCAGCTGCAGTCACGGCCAGAACAGGGCACAACAAGTTCATCGCTCGGATTTATACACCCGTAAGTGACGGGTAACGGTTCCGACCATTTTTTTTAAGGTAACTCAAACATTACTACAAACAAAGTTAAAAACTATGTATAAGATAATGAATTGCATATCAACTCACAGCAATCGAGGAATTTACTTTTACTGTTCTATTGTAGTGAGCTTTATTTAAACATGTTGGGTATATCGTACACAATGGATTGTAATTACCGTGTTGTTTTGCACATTAGTTAAACATTTACCTAAAATGCTCAATACAATACAATGTCAACTGTGACGTACATGTAATTCGACAGTGATATTGTTTCTTCTCATGAATTTTATTTAGAATACATTGGATATCATATTAATGTTCTAAGCCTTCATATATAGTAATTGTACGAGAATTGTACTAAAATTAGATTAAAAAAGATGAAAGTCTTTGCCTTGCTTAACCCTGAACAAAATGTATATGTAAATAATAGTACCAGCCGCAATTTCAGTAAAGAGTAATTATCTAAAGCAAACGGCGGACACACCCGTCCGGAGACACCTTTTCATTAAATCTAAACTTGTTTGCACACCAAACTGTGCCATGTTAGTGGAGGGCGAGCGATCAGCGCCGGCAATGATGCATAGTTGCAACCAGTTTATTTAGCGACGCCATCTTTTGATAGGTAATTTTTTTCCTGTATAGAATTTTATGAAAAGCACAGTGAGGGTAGGTACGCGTGCGAGGCGACGAATGCCAGATTGATACACCTGGCGCGCACACACTACCGTCGGCAATTGCACATTGTTGTGATACGTTGAAAATATTATACATTTATATATACACAATTTACTGCGTGTGTTCGTCTCGACTAAGCAAAAGGTAGAACTAAAATAATATGCTAATTACCGTAACGGTTTCTTGATTCATAATATTTCATAATTCTTAGAAGCATTTACAATATCAATGAGTAATTAAGAAGAAGTATTAAAGTAAATAATTCGTTTTTCAACTTTGCTGATTGTTTTAAAGTGGTGATAGTAACGAGATAAATTTAAGCTATTAAGCAATTGGAAGAAGGATATTTTATTGAAATGCTTTACATTTACCTTGGCAACATTCTTCACCAAGATATTTTTATATATCATACGCTTAATGCTTTATTTCACGAAATAATTGATTATAAAATAAACTTGAATATTGCTATCAATAACCTGATAATTTTGGCAAAGTACCAATATTAGAAAACAAATTGTTTTTATTACTACGTCTTTGCGTCGTTTTGACCAACGGAAGGTCGAATGCGGAAAAACCAGTATAAAAGATATTTATGGCAGCTTTATGAACGCTTTAATGATAGGTATGTCGGTGTATCATAGAATATGGTTACGGTACGGGCTGCAGTCTATTGCGTCGCTTGGACCACACGGCCGGCCGGCCATCTAGTGCACGACGTGGAAGCAGTAAATCTGAACAACGTCAGTTTGCGCAGCCATCGCGTGCGTGAACAGTGAGGCTGCGACGCTGTGGTCCTCGTGTAAGGTAATGTTGATACGTGTCACACTATCGACCGCCCACTGAGCACCGTTTATGTGGTCTGCACTAATTTAGGAACCTGCTACGTGCAGTATAATATACCACGACCGAATCTTTTCTTACTACTTTGTTACGCACCCAGTTTTCACTCTAATACCTTTATTTGTACCATTGGAAAAATACTGTCGAAAATATAAACCACAGGAAAGGAAGCCTTCACTTTTTAACGATCGCCATTAAAACAAGTAACCTATACGTAGGTACCCACCTTTCATTTGTGGCTACGTACGGAATTTATTTACAACTTGATCGTGTACGCAAAAAAATGAAGACGCGAGCTGGGTTGCGGTAAGAGATCGCACTTATATAATAATAAAAAAGCTATCACCAGAAGACCTTTAGGATGACTTTTACGTTCTTTATCAAGCGGACTCAATTTTCGGGCTACTGAATTAAATACCGTTAATATGACATGATCGTGTTTTATTCATGATATTAAAAAACGAAACTTGGCTAACGTATCGTAAGGCACCCTCCTGCTAGATGGCGCGACGATCTGCCCGCGGGCGGCGGCGGGAAGGAGCTGGACGACGAAAGCTGACGATGACGATGGGCTCAGTGTTCCGTCAGCTTCGTCTTGAGAGAGGCCTGTGTCCAACAGTAGTTTAGGCGACTGATGATGATTCGTAAATCTAGGAAGTACCTAACTCTAGATTTTAGATTCTTTTTTAATATATTTGAAAAATAAGATGTCTAGTATCTATATTACTTCCAACAAATTTATAAAATCATGTGTAACAGGAAATGACGAGTTCACCAATCGATGTTCTAAGGTCCTTACTGAAAACCAGTGGCCGTGGATTACCGCGGTGATACTGAGTTTGGTCCTTTTTGACCAATTATTAAT